>JABUQX010000060.1:10000-30000 GCA_015478945.1 Trachelipus rathkii
GCATTGAACCAAGCTTTGCAATACACTCTAACGAGAAAAATACAGACAGCTTCTAAGGCACGTTGTTCTTCATGACTCAGTTTGAATTGTCCGCGGAATAGAAATATCTTCAGACAATAGATGGCCTTGGCCATCCACCTGGCATGACTGATGGCACCTGGAGATTTAAATTCCACTTCCGTTCCATTCATTGCTCCTACAAACACCAATACAATTGGTCAGAGCTCCTTGTAATTGTCTCATGGGTTGTGATTCCGTGAGTTTAGTGTTACAATCCGCAGTTATGTTGGCAATTACTTCAGAAGGTAGATGTCTTTTCACAATTTCGTTGATGATACCCGAGTCATATTGTTTCTTGTTGAGCTTCGCTCATGCATTTTGGAATCTCTTGAATATATCGGGTTGAGGCCCAGTTGTTGATCCGAACTTACATTCGAAAACACCTCTCAACATGACTTCAAGAATATGGTGGCGGCAAGCTAGGTAAAGCAGCTCTCTATCCAAGATGTTTTCCAAAATTGTACAAGCCCCTTTGAGCCTTCCTGTGTTTGATGCAGTGGTGTCGAAACACATTGCCTTGATAGTATGGGAGACACCCCTTCTTCGAGACACTCATCAAACGCCAGGGCTTGTTTTCACCAGTGTTAGTGTCTGCTACAAGGAACTCCTAGTAAGAGCAGTTGTTCATTTTCACATTAGAATTAAACAGCTATCGTTCTTTCTGCTTGTCTTAGAAGCGTCTGTAGAAGTTTTCGTCCAATGAATACAACAACAACACCTCCTTCTCTGGTTATATAATTCGTTCCGAGATTTCCTCAGTGTATTTTTACTCTGAATACTTTTCCGCCTTTCATGATGTGGTTTTTTGACACTTTGAAACCCTCAGGATTCTCCAAGTGCTTCTATGGTGTATGAATATTCATGTGGCTATTTCTGTCAGATAATTACAAACCGTCCAACACAGAGGAGTAGTTTCATGGTTAAATTTCCCTAACGCCACGCTTCATCCTTTTGCTATGAGATGGTCCAGGAAGTTCCTCGTTCATTGGTAGCACATCCTCGATATCTTCATCGCATGTTTTTCTCTTCATCACTGTCCTCATCTTCTTCATCATCAGTCTCTATGAACAAAAGAAGAGAAAGAAAAGGACCAAATTAATTATGATAATAGTTAAGTTACGTGGCTTATCTTGTTTTGTTGGTGCTTTTGTAAAAACTAAACAATAGAACCAGGGAACGTAAACGTACCTAGCAAAAGATCAATATTCAAGCAAAAATAAAAGAATCTTACCTATGTCGAATAAACATTCCGCTTGAATTTGCTCGTTCATTTTCGCAAGTTCCTTTTGCAGTTTTCTTTCTTCAGCTCGAGCTAACTTCAGATCAACTCCAAGCATAGAGCCTGGCCGACCCTTTTCCCTTTGTTTCAAAAGAAACTCCTTGTCTTCTTCTGATTTCATCATGGCCAAGGCATCTTGATAGGCGATATCAAAGATATCATCTACCTTTGAGGCGAACTCTTTGATTTTGTTCTTTGCAGCTTCTGATTGTTTATACTGGTCCTTTTGTACATTTCTCCACTCTGTGTGAAGTTTCTCTAATTTAGTAATAGCATTTTTCACATGTTTTGTAGGAATCCGAGCTTTTCCCCAGAAAACAAGAACTTCTTGTATGGTAATTCTTGCTGAATCTCTTAGATTCAATTTCACAGTACGCAAATTGTAGAACAGTGGCTAAATTCTTTTTGATTGGCAGGGCAATTTGACAGGTTTATCTGGTGAGCTGATAGCTCTAACAATGAAAATTTTTCTTTGTTCTGGCATTTTCTTATGGAGGTGAAGCCATTTCTTTTACTATTTTATTTAAATCTGGACAAAATTAATAATATAATATACCAACGAATCATTGTTTCGGAATTAGATGTAAATTAACAAACAAAGAAATAAAAAAAAGGTTCTTAAATGTAAATTTTACATGAAAATGACGAAATGATGATAGGGCTGTTTATAAGCTGGTTCAACTAGAAGTAGAAATAAATATATATAGAATAAAATTAGTTTAAATAATATTGCTTTAATTTGAGACATAATCATGAGAAATAATGAGGAGTTTCAAGAGATAGGCCCAAAGTGCTAGTAGCCCAAAAACGCGTTTTTTGTAACATTTGAGCACAAGCGGAAGGGTTAATCGTGTCATAACTTTAACTACTTAAAATTGAGAGGCTGATCATTTGTGGGGTTGCGTTGACAAAATGTCATATCATTTTTTACTGTACCCTATATATATATAATATATATAATATATATTTAATAATATATATATATATAAAATATATATATATTATTATATATTATATATATATATATAATATATATACATATATATATATATATATATTTATATATATTATTTTTATACATTTTTTATGTATATATATAGGGCTCTATATCTATATTATAAATATATATTATATAAATTTTATATACATATATACTAATTATATATATATATATTATTATATATATATATATATATATATATATATATATATATATATATATATATATATATATATATATATTATATTTATATATATATATATATATATATAATTATAATATATATATAATATAAATATATTATATATATATATTATATATATATATATATATGTTTATTATATATATATATATATATAATTTATTTCTTATATTATATATATATATATATATATATATATTATATATATTTACTTCAGCTCCAAGGTATTGACAAAGTGCCTACCAACTCATCCAGTTTCAACAGCTAATTTCCTCTATTGTGGTATCTTCTTTGTTCTTTCTCAAATCGACCAAATGTTTAAATCCGTACTTTTCCAGCATCACCTCATGACTCCATCTCCTCCTTTATCTTCCAGTCAAACTCCTTCGGTCAGATTTTCACTTCAACTCCTTTTCTTTCTCCTCCTGTATTGTTGACTTTGGTCATATATTTAGCGTACGTTTTTACAATTCCAAATGTCAGGAGACTTTTCCTTTGAGGTTTTACTCAAGCCCTATACCCAACACAATACACCTCTCCATATTAGCTCTCCTCTTCATATTTCTTAATTGATTCAAGGTTCTTTCTTCTTCTTCTTTTTTTTTACTGATCTTTTCAATTCTTCCGTCTACTTAAGAGTGTGATTTTTTATCTATCATCAACCAATAGTGATGCAGGAATTATGCCGACAAGCCACGCTCCTTTTTATACGCACACGTGTACGCGCTGATATTTCATTTTAATTTTTGTCGCTGTTTGTTGTTATTTATTTATCTTTTTGTTGTTTACACACAGGAACATACGGTGAAATATATTTTAGTTTTAAATTGATTGTACTTAGAGTGAAGCTTATAATATATTCCTCACAGTTGTAATGTGTCTTTCAAAATGACCTCCTTTATGAGAAGCATAAAGTTTTTTGAATATTCACTGTAATTCTTCTTTATCTAACATTTTGTTTACCTGCTTATTATTCCAATTTTTAATTTGGTCTTTTGATTGTTTATTTGCTTTCACAAAGTTTGTTCCATTATCCGATCAGTTCAGTTTTACATTACCTCTCCTACTTATAAATCTTCTAAGAGAATTTATAAATGCATCAGTATCTAGTGAATATAGCATTTCTAAAGGTATTGCGCTGTTTGTTAGGCATGAAAACATTAATCAGTATCTTTTTTTTCTCTAACTTTACTTCTCCCCCTTAAAACTAAGAATAGACTAAATGCATCTATACCTATATTTGTAAAAGGAGGGATGTCACTTTTAAATCTATCATTGGGCAAATCCCCAATTAGTTCCTCACCTATTGTGCCATGAAGCTTTCTACAAATTATGCATTTTTTAAGAATTTTCTTAGTAATTCTATTTGCGCCTATATAATGTAATATTTTTCACGCAATACTGTTTGTTACCCTAAATGCAAATAAATTTTGTTTATGTTCTTTATAATAAGTGGTGTAACATGATGTTTACTTGGCAAAATGATTAGATGCGTAAGCTCATAAGGTACATTTAAGTTCATATTTCTTCCACCTATTCTGAAAACTTCTTTGTCATCTACAAATGGTAACAGTTTTGATAAAACATGTCTTTTTGTTAAAGTCTCTTTCTTTTTATTTTCAATTTAATGTCATGGAATTCATTATTTGAACATATATTTTCTGCATCCTATAACTTTGTGATTGTCAAATGACCTTTCTTCCACTCTTTCTTACGCAGACCTTTTTTAACTCTTAAAATCCAAGCTACGTTCTACTTTAGTTTTATTCAATCTGATGGAAAATTTATCAGTTTATCTGTTGCAGTTTCTCTTGTAACTTTATGGACATTACATTTTTATTTTTTTTGTATTTCCTCATCATCATTTTCTAGTTTATATTCCATATTCTGCTGTTGGCTAATGAGTTTCATCTTGATATAAAAATTCTGGACCTGTACTACATTCTTTGGTGTTCAAAAAGTTATTCACAGATAAACCTTTACTTGCTGTATCCGCAATGTTCCATTTACTTGATACATAATTCCATTGATTTATTTATATCTGTTTGTGATCTTATGTAAGGTACTTATTGGGAAAATCTTTAATTTTGATTCATTTTTTATGCATTGGAATACAATGTTGCTTTCAGTCCAAAAGTATTCTTTGCTTATGTTCATATCTGACTCAGCTTTTAACTTTTGTTGAATGGTAGCAACAAGTTTTTCCCCTACTTATCTCTATTCTTGGAATGGTTAACATCAATATTTTGATTAATGGTATTAATCTTGTTTTAAACATTACTAAAGAGCAATTTATCTTATCATTCAGTCCTATAAATCTTATGTAAGCCACTGCAGCATATGCAATTTGTGATCCATCTGAAAAATAATGCATTTCAATACTTTTGTATTTTAATCAGTTTGGGTTGTATGGTCTTGATATTTGAAAGTCATTCAACTTCTGAATGTTACTTGCTATCTTTATATAATGTTTTTTATATCTGTTAGGATTTTCTCATCCCAGTCTTTTTATTTATCACATAATGTTTGAAATATTTTCTTTGCTAGCACAAATATTGGACTAATGATACCTAATGGATCATGTATCGAAAATATACAACTATTATTAGTTTTATATTTTCAATATTTTCTTTATGACCTATATCTACCTAGCCTTTATAAGATCATTCTCAGGATCACAATTTAACCTAAAAAAAGAAATGTTTTTTGGGTTGGCAGTTTATCCAAAGCCAAGTTTGTTTCTTTAAATTTTTAGTCAAGTCTTCATTGTCAATATTTTCCAATAAAATTCCTTGAATTACCTGCAACTCCATGCAGTTTGAACCCACTAATTTTTAAAATTTCTGTCATTTCTTTGTAAACTCTTATAGATTTCTTTCCAGAACTTACAGACATCAAGCAATCACCTACATAGAGATTTCTCTGAATAGTAGCCTTGGCGATGTCACTAAAGTTTTGTGCTTCTTTTATCTCTGTAAATTTGTTTAAAAAAATAATTTGCTATTAAAGAAGAACTTACACCGCCAAATATGTATATTTTACTTTACATTCCTCTGGAGTTTTCTCTAAATCTCGATTTTGGAACCATAAGAAACGCAAATAGTCTTTATTACTTTAAACACTTGGATTTGATAAAACATTTGTTTAATATCTGATATAAAAGCATATTTCATTGTCTAAACCTTAAAAGTATACCTTAAAGGCTACAAATGAAGTCAGGACCTATCAGTAGACTATTATTTAATGAAATTCCATTATATGGTAGGGCACGTTAAACACCACTCTCGATTTCTGTTTTTGCGGGTGAATAACACTATGATGTGTTAGATAAAACCTCTTAGTATTTAAAAGTTCATCTTTCTCTACCTTTTCTGAAAAATCAAGTTTTAACATTTCATCTATATTTTTTTGGTATTTTGTAAAATATTCTTTATTTTTTAAAAATTTGTTCCTCAACGAAAATAGTCTACTTTAGCTTTACTGTTTTGAAATTGTGGATTCTCACTTTTGAATGGCAAACCTACCTAAAATTTACCTGCGGTTATTCTTTGCAATGTATTTTCAACCCTTTCTTTCCACTTTGTATCCTCAAAACTTTCTCAGATTTGTTCTGAATTCTTTCCTGAGAATTCTCTTAGGCAGTATTTTTCAAGCATATTTTCACCTTTTTCTATGGTTTGAGTTCTGTGGTATCTTAAAAGTTCATGTATGCTGAAATACCGTCTGGAGAAATTCCTTGTATGGTCCAACCTAAACTATATTTAATTGGGAAAGGATAATTGTAAGGTCCTTCTACAATTTCAATTGGTTTCAACAACTCACTTTTATTCATGAATACTAAAAGCCCAATTTTTGAATCAACAAAGTTATATGAAATATGTTGTAGATAAGATAGCCCAATCCATGTATATCTTTGTAATATGGAGACTACTCCTTGGTAAATGGCCAATGTGTCTTATACTAGATAGTGCTAATGGTTTCAAAATTACTCATCTCAATATCATAAATTTCTAAATTGTTCAAGATATATGTGGGCATTTTTTGTTGGCCAAACATTGCGGTGATGTCAATGACCCTTTGTTCTTCGATATATGTCATACTTATTTCTAAAAGCAAGTTAATAAAAACAAGGGAAGGGAAAGAATAAGTATCAAATCCCATATTTGTATCAATTATTTTGTCTTTCCTTTTTACCTTAATTTTTACTGGTGCTGTTGGATATTATAACATTCCATTACTTACTATATTGAATTTTGTTTGAAAACTTTGAGGGGTATTATTTTCTGACTTACTTGACTCTGTGGTATCTATCTGACTTATAGAAGGAGCTGATGGTGTAGGATTTGATTTGATTTGATCTTTCTTTGAATTGGCATTTGCATTTTCCTATGCATCATTCAAAAGTGTTAAGTGATACTTTCAACATTTTGGTCTCTTACAATTGCTACTGTAATGATTTGTCCTCTGGTATTCAAAGCACATTTTATAATCATTTCATGTATGTATTGTATTTTCTGATTATAACTTTCCTTTACTATTAGTTTGCGCTGTCTAGTTTTCCTTTCTACAAAATTGATATTTATTATTATTATTATTATTATTATTATTATTATTATTATTATTATTATTATTATTATTATTATTATTTTTATTATTATTATTATTATTATTATTATTATTATTATTATTATTATTATTATTATTATTATTATTATTATTATTATTATTATTATTATTATTATTATTATTATTATTATTATCATTATTATTATTATTATTATTATTATTATTATTATTATTATTATTATTATTTATTATTATTATTATTATTATTTTTATTCAAGACCATAATATCACTACTATATAATAACACAGGTAACAACATTGTTATTTTCATTTTTGTTAATGTCAATTTTGATTTCTTTGGTAAAATCTGCAGCTTACTGTGTTTAGGTATTGCACCTACATTTTCAATTAATGATATGCTTAATAATTTTGACTCTTCTGCCAAAATTAAAACAAAACCATAAAATTTATCGTTTTGCCTTTATCATATATTTTCTCAACCTTATTTCTCCATTTATCACGATGTCTAAATAGAAGTTTTCTAACTACTTTGCAAATCTTACCTTCGCAATTCAACTGATTTATAGGTGAAATATTACTCATTGAGTTATTGCAAGCATTTAAAAACAAATAAAGTTCTCTCGTAACTTTTTTATTTTCCCTTTTAATGTCAAGCCAAGATTTCAGTTTCCTCAAGTAGGTATCTGCAATTATTTGTTCATTGCCAAATTCCTGCTCTAATAAATCTAATACCTTTCTGTAAGTTTTATCCTCATCCATGTGTAAACAACTTCTTACGATGTCATTTTCTTGAAATTTGGTATATTTCGTCAAATAATGCAGTTTGCTGATTTTACTAAATCATTTACTCTCTATATTCGTTCTTAAGGATAGAACAAAATCTCTAAATTTAGTTGGGTCTTCACATGTAAATATTTCTGACTCACACATTGGAAAAGGATTTTTATTGTTTCTTTCTAGCTGCCTACTATTAAAAGCACTCTGTTCCTTTAAAAGCTGTACTAGTATAGAATCCTTTTTGGTAGTTTCGGTACTTTTTTAATTTCTTTGGTATCTGAAAAACCTATACCATTCTTATTCTCATGTTTAGGCAAATTATCACTAATATTTGAAATAGGCTTTTCTAACTTTCCCTCTATTTGTATCAAACTTTGTTCCACAATTTTTATATAACTATTTTGCTGATCTATTTTTAAGTTTTCTAGCTCTCTTTCTAATTCTCTCTTTTTTTGATAAATATTCTTGGTCTGATTTTAGTTAACCTTTTTTCTTTCGATTTCATATTTCAAGGATTGCGATATTGAACCTCCTGACCTAAAATTGGGTTTATTTGACTTTAGACTACCTACATTACTTATACTATTGTGTGGTCTTATTTTGGGCTCATATTTATTCATATATTTACTAATACTTTTTTTTAACTCATGATATAGTTTCAGTTTTGATGTGAACCATTGCGTTATTTTTTGGCGGATCCTGAGATTCCATTGCCAATTCTCTACAAGCATTATCTAGTGCTTCCACATTTACTTCTAATTCAATCTCATCTGCTTTGAGCTCGAAGGATATATCTATATCGTTTAAAAGCCTTTATATCATTTACTTTGTGAGTGTCAGTGGATAATTTTCCCTGAAAACATTCTTATACCTCTTTCGGAATTCTCATCTTTATCTATTTTACCCACTTCTTCCGTTTTATGCTCATTTTATATTAATTTAACTTTCGCTATTTAAATAAAAAGGAAGGGTATTTATTTGTTAACACTCTATATATACAGATAAAGTTTTATATATCATATATATATATATATATATATATATATATATATATTTGTTAACACTCTATATATACAGATAAAGTTTTAGATATCATATATATAAGTTTACCTGTATATATTTATTTTAATTTTTTTACTCTATGCTTAATGACTTTTCTGTTATGAGGATAGAGTTGAACGATGATACTGATTCTTGTTCCTTCAATTCCTCATATCTTGTAACCATCACTTCCGACGCATCTTCTTCTCTGTTGAAGAACTACGTTGATGATGCTATCACCAATGATGAAGTAAAGACGTCGTTCATGCAATTTTTATTTGAACATAGCCAAAGTACTAACAGGTTCTTTAAATACATTTACATGATATAATTAAACATAAAATAAAATATATTGCTATTTGGTCGTGACTCTTTTTATTAACCATTATGATTTGAAAGCTATATTTTGATATATGTTCATTATGTTATTTATACATTCATACAACATGTACACCAATTAAAATTGAAACAACTTCAACTTCAACTAACTTTCAATACAGATGAATAGGGATTTCAGGAAAAATGAGATTTGGTGGCTTTCTTTGGTCATAGGGCTGCTTCTTTTTCTATTATTTGTTCAAGTTGCTTTAAGAATTTAATTATCTTCTTTGTGAATCCTTTTGCTGTTTGTAAGAATCAATATAGATGTTTCAATGTCTTCTTCGGTAGCTTCTGCACTTTTACCTTTTATTTTTTCTAACCCAGGTAAAGTCAGTGTTTGTGGCTTCAGTAGCTTATTTACTTCTGTAATGTATTTTCTAATGTATTTTCTTCTTTGTTTCTTAATTTACAGTATAATTGGTCTTCTTAGCTTTTTTTTTTTTTAACAGCCAAGTATATATGCCACACCCCCAAATCTGATTGCTAAGCAGATTTCCTTGCTGATATCAATTTTTTAATTTCTTTATTTTTATGTTTTGGTCAGTTACGTACACAGTTGGTGATCCAACAGTATTTTTCCTTTTTTATGTTGCAAAATATATATATATATATATATATTATATTAAGTTATTATTATTACATATTATATATTATTATATATATACATATACATAGATATATTATTGTTATTACATATGTTATTACGCTGATATTGTTAATATGATGTATACATATATGGTTATGATATTAGAGTATATAGATATATATTATTATTATTGCCATACATATATATATATATATATTATGTTATATTAGGTAATAATATGTTATTATATATTATTATTACATATACATATACATACATTTTACACTGCATGCACATTGAGGGGCATGGGTTATGGGCAGGCAGTCCTTAGCAACTAACATCTTTTAGTCCTTTAAACAAAATAATTTAAATGGTAACAAAATAAATTATTAGAATTTTAGATGAAAAAGTAAAAAGAAACTGATTTATGAAATAAATTAAAGAAAATCAACTACTTTAGTAATAACAATTGTAATAATTAAATTCATTTGGAAATTTTCCTTTCTTCCTACTCTGTTCCTAAGAGTAAATTTCAAAGCTTATGGGCGTACGGGTAGATCTTCATATTTCATATAAAATATAAGTAGGAAAAGCCAAGCTGTCATACTACATGCTGTACGAGGTAAAAATACGGAAAAGGCGAGTACGAACTTCGGTTCACCCAGTGAAATCGCATGGAAATAATTTGAAAAAGATTTGAATCTCTCTCTCTCTCTCTCTTCTCTATATATATTATATATATATATATTATTGTTATATATATATATATATATATTTATATATATATATATATATATATATATATATATATATATATATATATATATATATATATATATAAGTTTCTCTTATGTCAAAAAGCATGGCAAATAGAAAGTGAAATCCTTGCATTTTGTAAAGTGTTTAGTTATATTACTTAAGTGATATTTACCTTTGTATAATTAAAATAATTGTATAATGAATATTTATCTAGAATTTTAAAAATAGCTTCAGAAATGTTTCTAAGGAAAACTTAATTTTTAAACTTATTTCTTTAAAACATTTTAACATCCAGAGGCAACAATGTTCTGGTAGGTATATATATATATATATATATATATATATATATATATATATATATATATATATATATATATATATATATATATATATATATATATATATATATATATATATATAAATATATATATATATAGCTGCCTACTCCAATTATAACCTTCAAGGTACGCCACTCGGTAGATATCGCTACATTACTCTGAGATAGATATAAATAAAACCTAATATATATATTATATATAGTAGAAAGAAATATATATATATTTATATATATATATATATATTATTAGTTATTTTATAATAAAGTTGTTGTTATTATTAACTTGTTATTATTATATATGCTATTATTATATATATATATAAAATAATTATATATATGGTTATTATTATTATTATACATATAATATTATATATAGAAGTTATATATATATATATATATTATATATATATACATATATTATTATTACATATCATATACATATATATTATTATATATTACATATTATATTATTATTATTATATTATTGCTATATATATATATATTATTATTATATATTATATATATATATTATACATATATATATTATTATTATTATTATTATTATATTATTATTATTATTATTATATTATTACATAATTATATTACATAGATAATTATATATATATGCATATATAGTATATTATTATGTTATTATTATATTATTACATATTACATCATATATATTATTATAGTTATATTATATATTATACATATATACATGATATATTATATTGATATATTATTATACATATTAATATATATATATATATAACATAAGAACTTCCACCATCATTGGTGTCTTCTCTAGGAGAATTTCTGTATGGAGATTTTTATTGCCTGTTTACCTGATAGTAAGAAACAGGGTGCTCTTATCATTGTATATTTCTTCTTAGGTATATTCGAAGTTAAAGTACTTACACCACCCTTCCTCGTGAGGTAGTGAAAGATATATATATATATAAGTTATATACAGGTGGAGTTAAGGTAACTTTTACATGGGGGCGAAAGATATATATATATATATATATTATTATTATGTTATATATTATTATTACATATATTATTATTATTATATTATTAATTTATATTATTACATACATATATTATTATTATACATATTATTATTATTACATATTATTATTATTATTATTACATATTATTATTATTATAAATTATATATATATTATTATTATTATTATTATTATTATATATAGATATTATTATTATAAATTATATTGTTATACATATTATTATTATTAATATATATATATATACATATTACATATATATTGTATTATTAAATATACAATATTATTATTATTATTACATACTAAATTACATACATATTATTATTATTATGCATTATTATTATTATTATTATTATTATATTATTATAGCATATTATTATTATATACTATATATATTATAGTATACATATATTATATATATTTAATATTGCATATTATTATTATTATTATTAATATTATTATATAAAGAGTTATATAATATATTATTATTGTTATTATATTACATTATGTATATATTATGCAATTTATATTATTAATATTAAGATTATTATAATTAAGATATTAAAATGAATTTATAATTATATAATTAGTCTTTATACTTTTATAATTATTATTATTAATATTATTACAATTATTATTATTATTATTATATTATTATTATTAATATATATATTATTATTATGATACATATTATTATTATTATTGTTGCTGATATTATATTATTATTATTATTATTATATATATTATTATTATTATATTGTATTATATATTATATTTATGCATATGCATATTACATATATATATATTATTAGATATGTTATATATATATATTATGTATATTATATGTATATGCCATATATTGTTATATTATTGCGACAGTTGTTATAATATATACATATATTAATATATTATATATATATGTGTTATTATATATTTATATATATATATAATATATATATTATTATATATTTAATATATATATTACATATTATTGACATATATATATATTATATATATGTTGTTAATATGATTATTATATGATGGTAATCATATATATATTATTATTATTATATGATATTATTTTATGTATGGCGTATTATTGGTTGCGCTGAAATAGCGAATTTTAATGTTTTCGTTGTCATTTACGCTACATATATTATTACATATACATGAAGAAAGACTGAACCAACGCTGTGTAAGCTTATGAAAACGCAGATTTAGCTACTAATATGCTTGTTATTAATGTTGCGGTAGTATAATATTATTGTTAATAAAGATATTATTAATATATTATATGATAATATATATATATTATTATTATATATGTATATTATTATATATATATATATATATGTGGCTATTATTATTATTATCATCATCAATAATTCCATTAATTTGATTATTATATACATATATTTATTACATATATATATTACATATTATTACATACATATTATTATTATTATTATTATTACACATTATATATATATATATATATTATTATTATATTATTATTACATATATACATATTATTATTATGAGTGGTTATTATTATTATTATTATTAATATTACATACATATTATTATTATTATTATTTTGTTGCATATATTATTATTATTATTATTATTATTATTATTATTATTATATATATATATATATGATATATATATATATATATGGAAGTATGTGTTATTATGATATATATATACATATTATTATTAATTATATATAGTATATAATATAATATATAATATAAATATTAGTTATTATTATTAGTTATAGTGATATGATTATTATTATTATTTTATAATATTATATATATATATTATATAGATATTATATATTTATTTATTAGAATAATGTATAACATTTTATATATATTATATTATATATATATATATATTTATTATTATTGATATACATACATATTATTAGATATTACATATATGACACATATTATTAGATATATATAAGAATATATTATATTATATTGAGTTATTATTATTATTATTATTATGCGATATTATTATTATATATAAATATAATATTATTATATGGCGTTATTATTATATTATTATATATAAGATTATATTATTATTGGTTATTATTATTATTACATATACATATTACATATATTATAGCAGTTATAGCATTATTATTATTATTACATATTATTATATATATTATATATTATTATTATATATATATTATTATTATTATTATACATATATATTTTAGACATATATATATATATATATTATATGCATAATATTACATATTATTATATATATTGTTATTATTATGCTATATATATATTATACATATATATATTATTATTATTGGTTATATATATATATATATATATATATATTATTATATATATATATATTATATATATATATTATTAGTAAGTAAACCATATACTTAACCTATACATATGATGGTTTACATATGGCTATTATTAATATATTGTTATAGCATAGCAGCAGCATGGTGCGTGGCAGGTAAGGGCGTTAGTTATACAGGTGCTAAGGTAAGAGCAGCATATATATATATATATATATATATGTTATATATATATATATAATATATATCTTTCACTACCTCAAGGAAGGTGGTGTAAATTACTTTTAACTTCCGAATATATACCTAAGAAGAAATATACAATATTAAAGAGCACCCTGTTTCTTACTATCAGGTAAGCAGGCAATAAAAAATTTGTTCCTCAACGAAAATAGTCTACTTTAGCTTTACTGTTTTGATGCAGAAAGAGCAGTATATAGCATATATAGGGCATATATATATATATATATGGTGAGTATATATATATATATATAGCATATATATATATATATGAGTATATATATATATATATGTGTATATATATATATATAAAGGGCATATATATGTGTGTATATATATACAGCGGAGTTCTTTGGGTGCGCTAAGGTCTGACTTTACCAGCTACTCATCCACTAGCCCAGAGACTCTTAACTCTTCTTCTTGTCCCTCTTTACCATTAAATTCAATCTCAACTCTTGTATGAAATTAAATTAAGATTACTTTCTAACTACAAAATCTAATTAAGATTTGAAATTTCAAAATGGAAATTTGATTTGCTAAATTAAGAATTCGCAAAGCGCTTAAATTTACCTCGAGAATAAATCCCTATTTCTTAGTTATTGTGCATTTATTTATTCTTACTTTTTACACATATATAAATTTTTACGGAAAATAAATTTCATTTTAAATTTTCAACAAATTTTACCTTTAAAAGTAACATTCAATCAGATGCTATACTAACCTGAGGGTTTTGAAATATTATTAGCTTAGGAGTATATTGTTATTGCATATATGCGCGCATATATATATGCGCGGCGCGCGTGCGCGTACATATGTGAGTATATATATATTATTTATATATATGGTGCTATATATGTTATTATATATATATATATATATATATATATATATTGGTATATATATATATTATATACATACATACATATATTATGGCGTATGGCGTATATATTATGCTATATGTATATATAAGCAAAGATATATTATACATATTAGTATTATTACATATATATATATTATTAATGTTATTATATTATATATTACAGAGGCTGTTGATGATATATATGATATATGTTTATTTACATATATAGTTTATTGTTATTATATTATATATATTATTATTATTATTATTATTATATATATTACTAAATCGATGTATTACATTATTACATATTATTACTATTAATATACATATATTATTAACATTATTATATATATTACAAGATATTATTACATATATTATTATTATGAATATATTATTATTATTATATATATATTGATAATATACATGTTATTAGCTGATGAGGTGCATATATTATTATTGAGTTACGTTATTGGTTACATATACATATGAGTATGATATTATTATTATATTATTATATATATATATTATATTATTATTATTATTACATATATAAACATATTACATAAATATTATTTATATACATATACATACATATATATATGCATATTATTGTTATTATTATTATTATATTATTAGCAAAGTTATTGGAAGTATAGTGTATATATATATATTATATATATATTATTGTTATTATTATTGTATTATATAGACACACATACATTACATATATATATGCATTAGTTATATATTATAAAAATCAATTATTGTACATACATATGCAGATATATATATATATATATATTATTATATACATATGCATATGTTACATGGAAAGTTATATGAGAGTAGCAGTATATATATATATATATATATATATATATATATATATATATATATATATATATATATATATTATATAAAGTATATGAAAGCTGCGCAGACATCTGAACGAAATTCAAAGTAAGCCAATTCGAAGGGAAAGTGAAGGTTTAATTTAATAATAGGTGTGATTAATATAGGTATGTGATATGTCCCCTTGGTTATTCGAATTTGTATACAGATGGGGTGATGAAAGAATTAGAGGTATAGAGGTGGGCGGGGAAGTATTACAGTGATGGAAAATTTAAGAGAATGTAGGGTTCCCTGTTTATTGCACGTTGATGATTTGCCTGGTGTGGCGAACTGGAAAAAGTTTGATAGGACTGCAGAGTGGGTTTGGTAGGGGGTATTGGAAGGAGTGAGTTAGAAAAAGCAAATGGATATGAGAAAATAGGTGTGGAAGGCATTGGGTGAGGAGAAACCCCAATGGTGGGAAATATATTGGATGAGGCGAGTTGGAACAAGTATCTGAGCTAAATATTTAGGATATGTTTTGATTAAAGGAGTTCCGGGTGATGCAGAGCGTAGTAGGAAGTTGTGAATGGTAGGGAAGGTGGCTGGTTCAATTAAACTCTTGGTGAATACAAATTGGAATAAGTTTGAGCTGCGCCAGGGTTCTGCATGAGGGTATGTTGTTACCACTGTTAATGTATTAATGTTTAGTATCATGGTTTCTAGTAAGAGGTGTAGATCTAAGGTGCACTCTTGTTCAGATAGACAATCTCAAGTGAGTGTTAAGAGAATGTGGAAGAGTTGATATGAAAATGAGGAAATGAAAGTGTTAGGAGTTGTGTGGTGTGAGGAAAGGGAGCCTGTACCGAAATGAAAGCAAAATGAGAGGTAATGGGTGATTGTTTATTCAGTATGAGATGGGATGATAGTCGGTTAGTTAAGCAGAGGTATTGTAGTGACTGTGCTGTGGAACGGCCGGTTGGGAGGTCTAAGAAAAATTAGTTTAAATCAGTAAATAAATTTCTGAAGGAATGGAATGTGAATTTGGCAGAGACGAGAAGAAAGGCGCATAATATAGGAGCGAATGGCGGGGTTATGTGAGGGGGTAAATTTGTGGATCTGACCCAGGGGATGAACCCAACGTTGCCAAGATATCAGAGCGAGAGTCTCTCGCAGTCTTGTGTAGCCCTATGGTGAACTATTTTATATAGATCTTATTTAATGGGGAACGGAGGGGATAGGTGATTTTATTTGCGACTTATGTCGCTGCGTCTTTCTTTACCTACAGCTTCTGTAAACATGTTAATACAAAATCTTCTACCCATATCTAGTGAGAGGCGAAGCATATATATATATATATATATATATATATATGTATATATATATATATATATATATATATGTATATATATATAGAGATATATATATATATAGTATATACATATATATATTATGTTTTAATGGATATATATATACCGTAAGAAGAAAGAGTATGGATCTATATATATATATTATATATATGTTATATATATGTATATATGTAATTGTAGATCTTGAATATATATGTTATATTATGCTATATATATATGTAATAGTTATTTATATATATAAGCAAATAAAATATTAATAAAATAATTCATAGACAGTAATGTAAAAATAAAATTATTAGAATTTAAGTGCAAAAAAAAAAGAAGCTAATAATGCAATAAAATCTTTTAAAGAAAATCAACTACTTAGCAATAACAATTGTAATAATTAAACTTATCGCCTGAAATTTTCTCCTCCCACCTGTCCTAATAAGAAAGGCCCCAGCGCCAGGCCATGGTCGGGTAGATTCATATTTCATATAAAAATATATAGGAAAAAGCCAAGCGTCATACCATGCTGTAATGAGTGAAAAATACGAAAATTCTTTTGAGTACGAAACCCCTGTCTTCACCACAGTGAAATCAAAAATGAAAATAAATTCTGGAAAGCATTTTGGAATCTCTCTCTCTCTCTCTATATATATGTAATATATACATATATATAGTATATATATGTATATATATATATATATATATATATATATATATATATATATATATATATATATATATATATATATAAGTTTCTCTTGTGTCAAAAGAAGGGGAGCAGGAGATCCTAAATGGAAAGGAGCTAAGAATATAAAGGAACTTTTAAGTGTGTTTGTACTCATTTTATGTGGTAATTAAAATAGTACATAATGTAAGTTTGCGCTGGTACTTCATGAAAATATTTTTAAAAGCCATTCAAATTGCAAACTTAATTTTAAAAATCTGGAAGGCCTATATTTCTTAATATCCAAATAACATCCAGAGGCAATTATGTACAGTATATATATACAGCATATATGAGCAGCAAGTTAAGAGTATATATATATATATATATATATATATATATATATATATATATATATATATGTTATATATATATATATATATATATATATATATATATATATATATATATAAAATATATATATATATAGCTGCCTACCAAATTATAACCCTTCAAGGATTTTTTCACTGATATATATATCATACATTCACCTTGAGATAGATTAAATAATTATATATGTTACATTATTATTAGCATATGATATAAGTTATTACATATTATTAGTTATTATATACATGTTATTATATATATATTATTATTATTATTATTATTATATATATTGCTATTATTATATGCACATATATTATATTCTTATTATTAAACCTTTTGTATTTATGAAAATTTGCGCAGATGCTATTATTATTATTATTATATATGAAAGTTATTATTATTAAGGCTATTACATATTACATATAGCTATATTACAGATACATGTATATTATTGTTATATATATAGAGCAACATATATATATATATTATTATTATTAAGCTATGATGTTATATATGTAGTATATATATATATATATATACATATATATATATTATTATATGCACTATAATTATTATTATTATATACATATACATATTATATATATTATAACATTATATTATTATATATATATATATATTATATATTTATGGTATATAATATATAATACATAAGATATGTATATATATATGTATATATATATATATAATATGTTAAACCTGTCCAATGTGTATATAACTTCCTCCCATAGCAGTAACCTCTGTATATGAGATTTTGAGCTATCAAGTTTCATATCTTATATACAAAGAAATATACTTAACGATCTGCATATATTTCTTTGTACAGATCCTGGAACAAAAAAAAAGATCCTTAATCAACTCCGTTGAGCAGGCAGCGTGAAGATAGTTATATGATATATATGTATATATATATTGGCTACATAGAATTTAAGTTTACATATACATATATGTTATTATATTACAAGAAAGAAAGAGAAGGAAAGAGAAGATAGGTTTGTTATGTTGATATACATATATATTGGTTATACAAAGATATATATTGGCTACATATATATATGGGCATGCTATTTCAAATATATAGTATATATAAAGATATTATTATTAATATTATTAATATACATATTATATATTATGTTATTATTATTATACAGTTATTATTATTATGCTATATATATTATTATTATATTATGTATTATTATTGATATATATATATGATATGATAGTTATTATATTATTGTATACAATATTATTATATA
>JABUQX010000060.1:32500-35000 GCA_015478945.1 Trachelipus rathkii
CTCATTGCCATCGATTTACCTTTTTCATTTTTTTGTTCGTCCTTTCCTTAATATTCTATCTAATGTAGAAAAGCTCCTTTCTTTCAATATGTCAATCTGCTAAAGTGCCTAAAGGACTTGCAACGGAACTCCCTTTGGCGCCTACGCATTCTATGACTTATATATTCTATCCTTATTTAAGGCTTTATTATTTCATTCTTTAAAAGATTAAATAAATTATTTATTTGCAATATTTTAATGTTAAATAAACATTAACATCATAAATGGTATATGAGTGTTATGTATTGTCGCAATTTACTCGAGAATAAATCCTATTATCTTATTATTAGTATTTATTATTCTTATCTTATTTTACATGCATATATAAATTAATATTGTTATTATTATATTGTTATATATTATTATTATTATTATACATACATATTATTACATATATTATTATATTATATATGATATTACATATATATTATTATTATATATTATTATATACATATACATACAGTATAAACTTTTTTAAAGTATTATGATATTTTGTTTTTCTTATTCTTCTTATAATTCTATTCTTATTATAAGGCTTTTTATTGATAAGTATACATATATTAAATATACATATATACATACATATTATTACAGAGATAAATTATAGTGAAATAACTTAGATATATTATATATACATATATATTATACATATGTATAATATACATATTATTATTATTATTATTATGATATTATTAGTTATTATTACATATTATTACATACATATATATTATTATTATTATGTATATATACATATATATATAAGAAAGATATTATTATATGTATATAGGTGTTATATGTATATTATATATATATATATGTATAAGTATATATTATTATTATTACATACATATTACATTTATTATTATTATTATTATGATATATATATACATACATATTACATTACTATGGCGCAAAAACATATAAATTCAAGATATAGCAGCGATATTATTATATATTCTACTTTCTTAGTTATTGTATTTATTATTCTTACTATTTTTACATATATATAATTTTTACCGGACAAATAAATTTATTTTAAATTATTATTACATTAGTATTATTGATATTACAGATATACATACAGTATAGTATACATTATACGATATTAGACATATTATATTGATATATTACATATATTATATTATATTATTATTATTATTATTATTATTATTATTATTATTATTATTATATTACATACATATTTATATTACATATTATTATATTATTACATATAATATATAAATATATATTAGATATATTATTATATTACATATTATATATATATTTATAAATATATTACATATATATATATATATATTTATATATATATATATATGGTGCTGAAAGTAGACATCTGAATGAAATTAAAGTAAGCTAATTGAAGGGAAAGTGAAGGGCTTAATGTTAATAGTGGAGGAAGGCAGATATGTGATATGTCTCCTTGGCTATTTAATTTGTATACAGATGGGGTGATGAAAGAATTAGAGGTAGAGGTGGTAGGATCGGATATTACAGTGATGGAAAATTTAAGAGAATGTAGGGTTCCCGGTTTATTGTACGTTGATGATTTGGTTTTGTGTGGCGAATCTGAAAAAAAGTTTGATAGGACTGGTAGAGGGGTTTGGTAGGGGTATTAAAGGAGGAGTTAGAAAGTAAATGTAGATATGAGTAGGGTGAAGGTATTGGGTGAGGAGAGTCCGCGGTGTGAAATATATTGGATGAGGAGAGTTGGAACAAGTATCTGAGCTTAAATATTTAGGTTATATTTTGGATGAAAGGGAACGGATGATGCAGAGCGTAGTAGGAAAGTTGTGAATGGTAGGAAGGTGGCTGGTTCAATTAAATCATTGGTGAATGCAACTGGAATAAGTTTTGAGCGCGCTAGGGTTCTGCATGAGGGTATGTTGTTACCAAATGTTAATGTTTAGTATCATGGTTTCTAGTAAGAGGTGTAGATCTAAGGTACGCTCTGTTCAGATAGACAATCTCAAGGGAGTGTTAGGAGGTGTCAGAAGAGTTGATAAAATGAGAAATGAAAGTGTTAGGGAGTTGTGTGGTGTGAGGAAAGGAGTCAATGAAAGGAAAAATGAGAGTGTAATAAGATTGTTTGTTCATATGGATAGGATGGATGATAGTCGGTTAGTTAAGCAGAGGTATTGTAGTGACTGTGCTGTGGAACGGCCGGTTGGGAGGTCTAAGAAAAATTAGTTTAAATCAGTAAATAAATTTCTGAAGGAATGGAATGTGAATTTGGCAGAGACGAGAAGAAAGAAGCATAATAGGAGTAAATGGCGGGGTTATGTGAGGGGGTAAATTTGTGGATCTGACCCAGGGGATGAACCCAACGTTGCCAAGATATCAGAGCGAGAGTCTCTCGCAGTCTTGTGTAGCCCTATGGTGGACTATTTTATATAGATCTTACTTAATGGGGAACGGAGGGGATAGTAGGGAGTGATTTTAT
>JABUQX010000060.1:37500-50000 GCA_015478945.1 Trachelipus rathkii
GTATTTTCTAAAATAAAAAATAAAAATTTGTTCAAAATTTAATTTTTGTTTTTAAAACTAACCTGTAAAAGTAGCTTCACCATTTTCAAATAAGAAATGAATGAATTATATACCAATAATAAATTTGATATGGGACGACAGGCAACTGCATATGAGAAGTGGATTAGAAGAAAACCTGTATTTTATCGTGGTAAAAAGACTGCTGACGACCTTTGCACATAAATTTTATTGACTGACGGTTGTTATTCAGAACTAAGCAAACTTGTACGAAATAGAAAAAAATTTAAGCATAGAAAAATGAAATGGAATTAGGACGGTGCTGCGTATGATTGGCCTTTTGATAAACGTGGTGAGATTTTAAGTTCTTTCTAAATAGGAAATAATGGTTTGCATAAGTTTGAATAAATCTCCCCTAAGCATTATGGTGACAATGCTTTTTACTAGTAAGGATAATAATGCGAGACTCCTTACTGTAAATAGAAACTTAAAGAATTTGACAGAGCTTATAACGATTTCGCTTAGTGCGTTACCCAAATAACTGACAATAGTTTACGCAAGCGTTTTCAAACTTCTAGCGATTCAACATCAGATCTTCCTCGTTATTAAAGGATAATAAACTATTGTAAATAACCAAAGAATCGAGGTTATGAGATCAGCAGCATTTAATGTTATGGATAATCTTCCAATATCTGTAATAGGAACCTCTACTGTAATGCTGCCACACCTAGTGCATATAAAAGTAAGGTTTCAAGCAAAGTACCATAAAGAAGAAGCGAAGTATTGCAATAAAGTGGTTCATAAAACTAAACTAGCAAGTCAAACCTCCGTTGCGCTGGGTAGTCGAAACCTAAAAATAAGGTTTACTTTGCGTGTTCATAAGATACCTGAACAACTTTCTCAAACAATAAAAATATTTTTTTTTTTAAATATTCTCTTTTCTTCGGAGTTTCTAATTTTGAAATAATACTTTCTTCATTTCACATTTTTATTATCACTAAATATTATTGTCTTAACATATATTATATATATATATATATATATATATGATAATATATATATATATATATATATATATATATATTATATATATATATATATATATATAATAACTATATATATAATAATAAATATATATATATATATATATATATATATATATATATATATATATATATATATAATATATATATATATATATATATATATATATATATATATATTAATATTTTTATTTATATATATATTATATTTTATATATATATATATATATATATATATATATATATATATATATATATATATATAATATTATTATATATAAATATATATATATATATAAATATATTATATAATATATATATATATATATAATATATTATATAATATATGTATATATATATATATAATATAGATATAATTATATATATAAATATACAGAAATAGATGCAAATATATCCTATATATATATATATATATATATATATATATATAATATATATATATAGTATATATAATATATATATTTATATATTATATAGTGCGGCTCTAGACTTGCGGGGACCCTGGGCGGCAATGCAGAGCTAGGTTTTGCGGGGTCCTGGGCGGTGTTTTCGTAGAAAACATACACAAGTATATAAAGTATTAAAATCTGCACAATAACAAACTTTGGTTCAAACCCTGGACATTGTAATGGGAATATATATATAATATATATATAATATATATATATATATATATATATATATATATATATATATATATATATATTAGTATATATATATATATATTATATATATTATATATATATATATATATAATATCATATATATAATATATAGTAATATATATTATTATATATATATATATACTATATATATATATAATATAAGTATATTATATTATATAATATAATATATATATATATATATATAATTGGGCAGCCTCATGCGATATGGGGCGTTATATCTGTTAGCCTCTGAGTGTAGGAGCGTCCATGATTGGACTAAAGCTGCTTTTACCCCATCTTACCTTGACCTTTTTTTGACCTCTTTTACCCCACCCCAAAATTGGCAATTTTTATTTTTTTGGCAAATTTTTTACCTGACCTGACCTTTTTGGGCCTTTGACCTTTTTGGGCCTTTAACCTTTTTTGGGCCTTTACCTTTTTGGGCCTTTACTTTTTTGGGCCTTTTTTTTTCGACCAACCTTCCGTCTTCCATGGGTCAATTTTGGCCCACGGTATTTTTTGAGAACCCTAATTTTTTGAGAACCCTAATTTTTTGAGAGACCCTAAATTTTTTGAGAAACCCGAATTTTTGAGAAACCCTAATTTTTTTGAGAACCTTAAAAATTTTTTGGCAACCCCTAATTTTTTGGCGGCAACCTTAATTTTTTTCGGCAACCAAGAAGGGGTTTGCGCAAACGGCTGGGTGCGTCAGCAACGCGTTGTACGTTATTACCCCCCTATTTTACGCCCCCTTAATTTTTTCGACCGTTGGGCCATTTTGCCCACGTATTTTTGATCTTCATTTAAGGGCTTAGCCCTATTTTTTGAAATGTCTTTACCTTGTTTGACCATGATATTTAGGCCTTTACCTTACCATATACCATGGGTCATTTTTTGACCCACGCTAACTTGATGGCATTGATGGTTCCCAATCACCGGAAGAAGTATCTAGTGATGTTCTATAGTGTTCTATGAGTATTAGATGAGTGCCAGGTGAGTGCCAAGTGAGTGCCAAGTGAGTGCCAATGAGTGCCAAATGAGTGCCAAGTGAGTGTCAAATGGTGCCAAGTGAGTGCCACATAGTGCCAAGTGAGTGCCACATAGTGCAACTGAGTGCCACTTTTTCAAGCCTTTTCTAACCCTCCCCTGAGCCCCGAATGCCCCTAATAGGGGTGTCTACCCTAGGTTAAAAGGTATGAGGATTCGAATGGTGTATATTACAATCTGCTAGAAATGCTTCCTACTACGAGTTAGTATTTTTATAAAACACTGTATAACACGATAGAATAATTATATCTAAAGAGTTACACAGTTGAGACAGTGACCGCAAACGTTTCCGAGCCCGAGTCCAGTCCGCGTCCGCAGGTGAACACCGTCGCGAAACCGCCGCGTGCGCCCGCAGGCGCATATTTCCCCGCCGCCGCGTGCGCCCGCACAGGCGCAATATTTCCGCGTAACCGCCGCCGCGTGCGTCCGCAGACGCCATATTACCGCGCGAACGAAAAATATGATATCAATGTAAAACTATTCAAAGAATTTCGGTTTCAAATATACTATGAGTCCCCTTCATTTTTACTACAATTGTCACGAAATTTTATTAAAAACATAAAGTACTTTACATACCTTAAAGAGTAAAGGCAGTAAAACCACTGAGGTGGTTAGTTTACCCCTAACACCCTAGGGATTAGTATGCCTGTTTTACTGCTTTACTGCTTGAACTTTCTTGGCTTTAAACTGCTTTAACTCATGTTTTACTGCTTTAACTTTCTGCTTTACTGCTTTAACTCAGTTTTAACTGCTTAACCTTCTGCTTTAACTGCTTTTAACTCAGTATATTTATTAACATTAGTTTTCTTTTTATATTTTTTATTTTTGTTTAATACTTTTTATTTTATTATTTCTATTTTTATATTTTGTTTAATACTTTTTTTATTTTTAATTATTTATGTACATTATGTTTTCTTTATATTTTTTAGTTTGTTTTAATATTTTTATTTCGTAGTTTATTTTTGTTTTAATGACTTTTTTATTTTATTTGTATGTAGAATAAAAACCCACAGAGTTTCTGTTATTATATAAACATTTTATTTAATAAAATTGTTGTACGAAATTTTATAAAAAACATATACTTTACAGCCCTTAAAGCAGTAAAGCAGTAAACAATAGAGGTGTGTTACCTAACACCTAGGTGGGATTAGTATGCTTTTTTTTGTTTAACTGCTTTACTGCTTTAACGTCTCTGCTTTAGCTTGCTTTAAACTCATGTTTATCTGTTTTAACTTTGTATGTTTACTGCTTTAACTCACATATTTATTAACATTACATAACCTTAAAGCAGTAAAGCAGTAAATCAAATAGAGGTGTTCCTAAACACCAAGGGGGATTGTAGTATGCTTGTTGTTTTACTTGCTTTACTGCTTAGACTCATGTTTTACTGCTTTAACTCATGTTTTTACTGCTTTAACTCATATGTTTTACTGCTTGTAACTCAACGTATTATTAACATCTACATACCTTAAAGCAGAAAGTCAAGTAAATCAATAAGAGGTGTTACCTAACGACCGTAAGGGGGGGAGGGATTAGTATGCGTTTTTTGTTTTACTGGCTTTAACTGCTTTAACCCATGTTTTACTGCTTAAACTCATATGTTTTACTGCTTTACTACTTTGCTGCTTTACTGCTTAACTTTCTGCTTTAAAACTGTTTTTTACTTTCTGCCTTTACTGCTTTTAAACCTCCATTATTTATTCAACATTGATGTTTCCAATTTTGGTTCTAAATACTTAACTATTTCTATTTATTGTTATTTTAATTTCTTTTTCATTGATTTTTATTATGTTTTATGATTTTATTTTATTATTTTTTAATTATACTTAGTGTTTATTTACTTAATGCCTATGTTTATTATTATTTAGAACCCACACATACACACCACACACACGCACACACATATAATCCACACACCCACACACACACACACACACACACACACACGACACGTGACACACCACACTTACACTTATACAACACATTCAGCTATGACAAACTTATATCACTACATCACTATGACACTTACATTTAGCCATAAACACTTACATTTACACTTATACACATGCGGACCACACACACACGACACATCACACACACTACTTACACTTAACACAACATTCACTATGATACTTATACACACATTCACTCATGACACTTACATTTATCCATAGACACTTACATTTACACTTACAACTCAACACACAGATTTACATTACAACTCACACCAGATTTACGTTACACTGCAACACGATTTACCTACAACATACACAGATTTACTTTCACTCGCACACAGATTTACACACCACTCGCACACAGATTACACACACACACACACACACACACACCCAACACACACAACACACACATCACACACAACACACACACACACACGCGACGCACACTAACTTACACATATAACGTATATTTATTAAAAACATTTTATGTTTTAATTAACACGTACATTTATATTACTCATTCCAATATAACTAAAATTATTTCAAGTTTCTTAAAACTTCTATAGTAATCAATCATTATCTTGAACAAAGAAGTTTATTATTAACTGTTAATACTGGTTTTGTTTATAAATTTTATAACTACCAAGTTTTAAAATAACTTTTACTAAAAGTTTTTATGAATTTTATTAAAGAAACATATATTTTACGTACCTTAACGAAAAGCAATAAATCAGTAATCGAGTAAGGCCAGCCGCCTAGCACCCTCTACAACAGCTCATGCCACGTTCTTGTTCTATTCACGTTACCTGCTTTACATCATCTTTAGCGCATGTAATAAGTATAAATAACAAAATAAGTTCTTCTCTTGCTAACATAACATGTATTTTATTAAATCATTCTAAGTTTTTATTTAAAAATAACCATTATTCACTTACATTTAATATTATTAACACTCCGCTGTGAACTAAAAATATTTCAAAGTTTTGTAAATTTAATTCGGTTTTTCTTATTATTATTATAATTAATTATCCCTACTGGACATTGACAAATAAGGCCGAGTGCACTGAGAAAATCACAAAACCCGCACTATCACCTGTCGAGAGATCAGTCCGAGAACGTGACCTCAGTTCTCCACTGTTCTGGGTGAAGAATGTATGTGTTAAGAAACGTACTATGGACTTCTTTGGAGGTCAAAATTTTAGGATAATCCTTGTTTGTTAACCCGGGGCGAGTTTAACGTCCATTCCAGGTCAAAATATATTTCAAACTGACCTTTTTCTGTAAAATGTGGTGCAATAACTACGTTAGGCCTAAATTTAGGCCTAAATTTAGGATAAGCCTTTTTTTTGTAGATGGGCTAATTTTAATCCTAATAACCAGGGTCAAAAAAGTAATTAAATAAATGGTTTTATTCTAAATTGTTATTTTAAATTTTTAAAATATATTTCAACTGAAACATGACCTGGATCGGTAAGAATCCTTTTAAGCAGGTAAAAAGGAAATTTTTTCCTTACTTGTGATTGGTAGGGGTAATCCTTATCTCCTATATGACCTCGTAGTGATTGGTCGAGAATTATTTTATGCGTCTTTTGAAAATTAACTTTGTTCTTTAAACTTGTATTTGAGCAGGTGTGTGTTTTATTATCTTTTAGACCCAAACTCATTTTAAAATCATAGTCATTTTAGCTGTTAAGCGGTGCACAAGTTATCTGATTTGTATTAAAAGTGTTTTATTTTTACTAAGTGTATATCATATTTATAATAAATACTTACATTGAGGAATAATTATTAATTTCACTTAGAATAGATAAATATTAATCACTCCCGTTCATAAGCTAACGCACCAGGGTCTCAGCAATGAGCGCCCACCCGCAAAGGCAGCCAACCCCGCACGCGCCCCGCGTTGCGTCCCGCCGCGTTCCCGCCCGCCGCGTGCGCCCGCAGGCGCAATATTTCCGCGTTCCCGCCCGCCGCGTGCGCCCGCAGGCGCAATATTTCCGCGCGCCCGCCCCGCCGCGTGCGCCCGCAGGCGCAATATTCCCGCGCGAAAGAAATATATATATATATATATATATATATATATATATATATATATAATATATATATATATATATATATATATATATATATATATATATATAATATATATCTATATTATATATTATATATATATATATATATATATATATATTATATAATATATATATTATATATATAGGGTATATAGTGATAATATATATATGTATATAACTATATATATATATAGTTGTGTGTGCGGGTGAAGTGTAAGTGTCTATGGGGACGTAAGTGTCTATGTGTATGTTGCGTATGTGTGAATAAGAGATATAGTGTATGTGTGTATACAGTGTCCATGTAAGTGTCCTAGTGGTAAGTTAACTGCTTATAAGCTGCCATCAAATCATAAGGTGGTTAATCATCACAGATGACGCCATCAAAGATGAGTCATCAAAGATGAAACACTAAAGCTGAGGTACCAAAGCTAAGTTATTAAAGTTGAGGCATCAAAGTTGGGGCATCAAAAGCTGAGGTATCAAAGTTGAAGCATCAAAAGCTGAGGCATCAAAACTGAGACATCAAAGTTGAGGCATCGAAATATCGAGTGTGAAAACTGAGGCGTCAAAGTTGAGGCATCAAAAGCTGAAGCATCAAAGTTGAGGCATCAAAATGATCGGTGTGTGGAGTGGTGTGTGTGGTGTGTGTGTGTGTAGTGTTGTGCGTGTGGTGTGTGAGTGCGTGCATGTGTGTTCTAATAATAATACAAATAGGCATGAAGTAAATAACACTAAGTATAAATAATAAAATCAAAAATAAAATGTTTTTTAATAAATTATACGGAGGAGGTTGTGTAAGTGACGTGGTGAGGTGTGTGTGTGTGGTGTGTGTGCGGTAGTGTGCGGTGTGTGTGTGTGTGTGTATCGTGTGCGTGGTATGTGTGTTGCGGTTACGCGGAGATATTGCGCCTGCGGGCGCGCACGCGGCGAGCAGGAACGCGAGGCCATCTTGCGCCTGCGGGCGCCAGCGGCGGGCGGGGGCGCACGCGGCGGGCGGGACGCACCAGCGGGTGCGGGGTGGGCTGCCTTTGCGGTGGGGCTCATGCTGAGCCCTGGTGGTTAGCCTTATGAACTAGTGATTATTATTATCTATTGCTGTGAAATTAGATAAATTATTCCTCACACTGTTAAGTAATTTATTATAAATATGATATATACTTAGTAAAAAATAAAACACTTTTAATGCAAATCAGATAACTTGTGCACCGCTTAACAGCTAAAATGACTATGATTTTAAAATGAATTTGGGTCTAAAAGATAATAAAACACACACCTGCTCAAATACAAGATTAAAGAACAAAGTTAATTTTCAAAAGACGATAAAATAATTCTCGAGCAATCACATACGAGGTCATATAGAGATAGGATTACCGCCGTACCATCACAAGTAAGGAAAACATGTTCCTTTTTACCTGCTTAAAGAATCTTACCGATCCAGGCATGTTTTCAGTTTGAATATATTATAAAATAATAATAACAATGATCTGTCTATACGGGAATTACCTTTGACCTGTATTAGGATTAAAATTAGCCCCATCTAGCAAAAAGGCTTAGTCCTAAATTTAGGGCCTAAATTAGGCCTTAACGTAGTTATGCCCACTTTTTACAAGAAAAAGGTCAAGTTTGAAATTATATTTTAGACGCTGGAATTAGCTTAAATCGCCCCGGTTACAAAAAGGATTTCCTAAATTTAGACCTAAAAGTAGTTTATTTCCAACACCATTTTACAGAGGAAGAGGTCATTTCGTATCTGTTAAGGTAGTGCGGATTGGTGTTTTTCTTCGTGATGGATTGGTCAATGTACACTAGATAATAATATAATAATAATAAAGAAAACCCGAATAATTTTAAAAACTTTGAAAATTTTTTAGTTAACATCGAGTGAATAATATAAATGTAAGTGAATAATTGTTATTTTTAAATAAAAACTTAGAATGATTTTTAATAAAATACATGTTATGTTAGCAGAGAAGAACTTATTTTGTTATTTATACTTATTACATGGCTAAAGATGATGTAAAGCAGTAAGTAAATAGAACAAAACGTGGCATAGCTTGTTGTAGAGGGGTGCTAGGGGCTGGCCTTACTGATTTACTGATTTATTGCGTTAAGGTACGTAAAATATATGTTTTTTAATAAAATTTCAATTCAAATTTTAGTAAAAGTTATTTTAAACTTGATAGTTACTAAAATTTATAAACAAAAAAGTATTAACAGTTAATAAAAATTCTTTGTTCAAAGATAATGATTTGATTTATATAGAAGTTTTAAGAAACCCTTTGAAATAACTGTTTAGTTATATTTGGAATGAGTAATATATGGTACCGTGTTTTTAATTAAAACCATAAAATGTTTTTAATAAATTAATAGACTATGCATACACATAAGTGTCGTGGGTGTGTTGTGTGTGTTGGTGTGTGTGTGTGTGGTTGTTGGTGTGTGTGTGGATGTTGTGTGTGGTGGTGTAAAAACTCTTGTGCGAGTGGAAAGTAAATCTGTGTGTGTAGGTAAGATCTGTGTGTGAGTGTAAGTAAATCTGTGTGAGTGTAAGTAAATCTGTTTGTGGGTGAGTGTAAGTGTAAATGTAAGTGTCTATGGATAATGTAAGTGTCATAGTGAATGTGTGTATAAGTATCATAGTGAATGTGTAATAGTGTGTGTGTGTGTGTTGTGGTGTGTGTGTCCGCATGTTATAAGTGTAGAATGTAAGTGCCTTATGGGTAAATGTAAGGTGTCAAGTGAATGTGGTGTATACAGTTGTCATAGTGAATGTGTGTATAAGTGTAAGTGTTGTGTGTGTTGTGGTGTGTGTGTAGTGTGTGTGTGTGTGTGTGTGTGTGTGTGTGGTGCGTTTGTGTGTGTGGTGTGTATGGTTGCTGTTCTAAATAATATAACAATAGGCAATGAAGTAAATAACCCTAAGTATAATAAAAATAATAAAATAATAATAAAATAAGTAAATAAATAAAAATCAATAAAAATAATAAATTAAAAATAAATAAAAGATATTTAAACAAAAATAAAACATAATGTTAATAAATATGAGTTAAAAAGCAGTAAAGCAGGAAAGTATAAAACAGTAAAGGCAGAGAAGTTAAATCAGTAAAGCAGCAAGTTAAAGCAGTAAAACATGAGTTTAAACAGCAGCTAAAACTGGGTAAAGCAGGTTAAAGCAGTAAACAAAGCATACTAACCCCCCCCTTGGTGTTTGGTTAACACTCTAGTTGATTTACTGAGTTTACTGGCTGTTAAGGTCTAATGTTAATGAATACATGTGAGTTAAAGCGTAAACATATGAGTTATAAGCAGTAAGGACCACATGAGTTAAGAGCCATAAGAAACATGAGTTGAAAGGCAGTAAAGCAGTAAAACAAAAGCATACTAAATCCCCCCTTGTGTTAAGGTCAAACACCCTCTATTGATTTACTGCTTACTGCTTAAGGTATGTAATGTTAATAAATATGTGAGTTAAAGCAGTCAAACACCAGAAAGTTAAAACAGTAAAACATGAATTAAAAGCAGTAAGGCAGAGAGTTAAAGCAGTAAAGCAGTAAAACACAAGCATACTAATCCCCTTGGTGGTGGCTGTTTGCTGTATTGTTTTACTGCTTTACTGCTTTAAGGGCTGTAAAGTTATATGTTTTAATAAAATTTCGTACAATTTATTAAAATATAAATGTTATATATATAGGCGAAACTCTGTGTGTTTTTATTCTTCCAATTACAAATTAAAAATAAAAAAGTATTACAAACAAAAATAAAAATAGAAATAGTAAATGAAACAAAATAAAAAATAAAAAAGAAAACATAATGTAATAATAATTAAAAATAAAGAAAGTATTAAAACAAAAATAAAAATATGAAATAATAAATAAAAAGTATTAAAACAAAATAAAAAATATAAAGATAAAGACATAATGTTAATAAATATATGAGTTAAAGCTAAGTAAAGCAAGAGAGTTAAAGCAGTTAAAACATGACACGTTAAGGAGGCAGTAAAGCAGAAGTAAAGCAGTAAGAACATGAGTTAAAGCAGTAACGCAGAAAGTTAAAGACAAAGTAAGCATTAAAACAAAGCGCATACTAATGCCCCGTAAGGTGTTAAGGGTAATAGTACACCTCTATTGTTTTACTGCTTTACTGCTTTGTTGCTATGTAAAGTATATGTTTTTTAATAAATTGGTCGTACAATTGAGTTAAAAATGAAGTGACTCCATAGTATAGTTTGAAACGAAATTCTTTGAATAGTTTTACATTGGACTATATATTTTTCGTTCACGCGGGAATTTTGCGTCTGCGGACGCACGCGCGGCGGTTACGCGGAAATATTGCGCTGCGGGCGCACGCGGCGGGCGGGGACACGGCGGGTGCGGGCGCACGCGGCGGCGGTTTCGCGACGGTGTTTACCTGCGGACGCGGACTCGGACTCCGGACCTCGGAAACGTTTGCCGGTCAACTGTCTCAACTGTGTAACTCTTTAGATAGTATATTATTCTATCGTGTACTATAGTGTTATAAATAACTAACGTGTAGTAGGAAGCATATCTAGCAGATTGGTAAATATACACCATTCGAATCCCATACCTTAATTACCTAAGGGGTATGACCAACCGGCTATTAGGGGCATTCGGGCTCAGGCGGAGGGTAAAGAAAAGGCTTGAAAAAAAAGTGGCCACTCAGTTGGCACTAAGTGGCAATCTGCACTTGGCACTATGTGGCAACTCAACTTTGGCACTCAATTGAGCTACTTCAACTTGTGCAGTTCCTGGCACTCATTGGCACTCACTGGCAACTACACCGTGGCACTGCTCACCTGGCACTCATCTCATACTCATAGAACACTAATAGAACATCAACTTGAGATCTTCTTACGGTGTGATTGGACCATCAATGCCATCAAGTAGCGTGGGTCAAAAAATGACACCATGGTATAGGTGGGTAAGGTCAAAGGCTAAAATCATCATGGTCAACAGAGGAAAGACCATCAAAAAAATAGGGCTAAGCCCCTAAATGAAGATCAAAATTACCGTGGGCAAAAATGGCCCACGGTCGAAAAAATTAGGGGCGTAAAATAGGGGGGTAATACGTACAACGGTTGCTGGACGCAACCGTTTGGCGCAAACCTTCTTCGAAGGGTTGCCAAAAAATTGGGGTTGCCGAAAAAAAATTAGGGTTGCCAAAGAAATTTAGGGTTTGCCAAAAAATTAGGGGTTTCAGAAAAAATTAGCGGGTTAAAAAAAAAAAAAAGAGGTTTCTCAAAAAAATTAGGGTTCTCAAAAAATTAGGGTTCTCAGAAAATTTAGAGGTTCTCAAAAAATAGCCGTGGGCCACAATTGGTGACCCATGGAAGACGGTAAGGTTGGTCGAAAAAAGGTAGAAAGTCCCAAAAAGGTAAAGGCCAAAAAGAAAAAGGGGCCCCCCCCCGCCGCCGCAAAAGGTAAAGGCCATAAAGTGACAGGCCCAGCAAGGTCAGGTCCAGGTAAAAACTTGGCTCAAAAATACGGTTTTGGCCCAAATTTCTTAGGGTGGGGTAAAAGAGGTCAATTATGAAGGTCAGGTTAAGATGGGGTTAAAAGCAGCTTAGTCCCAATATGACGCGCTCCTAACTGACTCCTCTGCATGCGCGCGAAGGCCCTTATAAGGCGCCGGGGCCCAGGGCGTTGGCCCAGGTCCGCCTCAGGGCCCTTATCGCCGCCC
>JABUQX010000060.1:55000-65267 GCA_015478945.1 Trachelipus rathkii
TCCTGCAAAAACTATTTCACATTCTTAAAAAAACTTATAACTTTGGCTACCGACTCCGGCTCCGGCCTCCGGCTCCGGCCTCAAGCTATTTCATAATTGCTCAGCTCCAACTTCCTGCAAAAAAATTTTTACATGCAAAAAAATTCTGTAAAAAAATTATACTTTGACCTCCTCCGGGCCCCAATTCGGCTCCCGGCCCGGCTCCGGCTCCGGCTCCGGCTCCGGCTCCGGCTCCGGCTCCGGCTCCTAGCTAAATTCAAAATTGCTCAGATCCAACTTCCTGGAAAATCTTTTCACATCAAAAAAACAATTCTTTAAATAAATTATACTTTGACTCCGGCTCCGGCTCCGGCTCCGGCTCCGGATCTGACTCCGGCTCTAGCTAAATTCAAAATTGCTCAGCTGCAACTTCCTGCAAAATTATTTTCACACAGAAAAAAAATCTTTAAAAAAATTATACTTTGACTCCGACTCCGGCTCCGGCTCCGGCTCGGACCCATATAGTTCTTTATCTAAGACTTCAGGCATATTAATTTTTACTTCCCAAAAAAATTAAAAAAAAAATTAATTTATTGATAAAAATGTATACTTTTTCTCCGACTCCGGCTCCGGCTCCGGCTCCGGCTCCGGCTCTGATTCTGGCTTCGGATCCATTTTAAAATTGTTCAGGGGCGACTTCGGGCAGACCACATTTCACTTGAAAAATTATTGATAAAAATGTATACTCCGGCTCCAGCTCCCGGCTCCGGCTCCGGCTCCGGCTCCGGCTCCGGCTCCGGCTCCGGCTCCGGCTCCGGATCAATTTAAAAATTGTTCAGCTGCGACCTCCAGCACAACACTTCTTACTTGCAAAGAAAATTTAGTGATAAAAATGTCTAATTCGGCTTCGGCTACAACTCCGGCTTCGGCTCCAGCTCCGGCTCCGGCTCCGGCTCCGGCTCCATTTAGAATTTCCAAACAAAAATCATACCATGATGTAGAGGAGGAATTTTTCTAATAATTAGAATAATAAAAAAAAAAGTGAAATTTTTTGAATTTTACTCTAAAAAGTTAGGGTCGACTTATACAGGCTCCCTTAATTAAGCTGAGATTTTGGTCTTAAATTTTGCTGAAGTAGTGTTTCGAAAAGTTGAGTCATAATAAATTCGGGAACTTACCATTTTTCCAGAAATAATGTTTTCAAGAAATCAAAATTTTGTAAAAATTAACAATATGATTACGACCATTTTATATCCCCTGTCAAAAAGAGCTTTAATTAAGTTGATTTTTAAAATAGGGAATGAAAGAATAAAACTTTATCAATTCAGCAATATAATATATATTATAATATACCATATAGTAAAAGAGATATATTTCCTGTCTATAAAAATATATAGTAAAAGAGATAAAGCTCTTTCCTTTTCTACACAATATATAATTATATATATATATATATATATATATTTATAGGTTTTTGCACAACTTTAGAGATAAATAAAACTTTATATTCAAATATATATTTATATGATATATGATAGTATATATATATATTATATATATATATATATATATATATATAGATATATATATATATATAATATAGAGTATAATTATATATATAAGTATATATATATAGTATATATATATAGTATATATATATATATTTAGTATGCAATTATAGGAGGGCCCTGTTGATGAAATATGAAGGAATCAAATAAGAGATTCTAAAGGGTTAAAAGTGTAATTTAAAATTATTAAATATAAAGTTATTTAAAATAAAAATCATGAGCTTTCGTTCCTATGCTGGAAGCCTCGTTCAGATGAAAGTTTTTGTATAACTAGACATTAAAAAAGGCAAAAGTTACTGGAGTTAGTATTAATATTTAAGAGTTTGGAAAATTTAATTTTGCAGTTAAAATAATTAGTGGTTGTGTCGGTGCTCAAATATTATTTTGGTATTTAATGTCATGTTGGTACGATCACGCTTTTAGTTTGATTGAAATATCGTTTCTCCCTCCTACCTTCAACAAACTCGATTTTCTTACATCCACTTTCAAAAACTTTCTTACCCTTCTCATATCATCCATAAGGCCATAAAAAAGGCAAACAGAACCTACTACAATCCTCCTATTAACCGCTCCTTTAATTCAAACTCTTTCCTCCCTCTACCTCAATTTCCTCTCAACCCACATTAAACAATATCTTTCACCAAAAAACTCTACGTTCACTTCCCATTCTGTATTCTTCTCTTAAAAAACCCTAAACCTTCTATCATGTCATCAAGCCCAGTCCCCTTATGAACTTTACCAATGTGTGTCTCCAAATTCATGTAAGATTTGCGACTCCCTCTACAGTTGGGTGAAACCCACATCTTATCACGGTCGATTTCTATCAACACAATACGGAACCTTCTACATGATAAATCAAAATTCTTCCCTGACAGCTTCAATCGCTCCTACTTACACAAATGACACCTATTCTCCAATGCTCCAAGAATTTACAAAAAACGAGGTACACCTCAATCGAATCTTTTGCATCATTATTTCAAATAATTTCAATAAACAAAAAGGTTGATTACAACATTGACATAATACAAAATAATATTTTGAGCAGCACAAAAATTTTTTAACGCAAGTAGCTAATCCAAAACATTTAAAATTTAAATAACAGGTAATTTTGCTTTTTTAATGTTAGTGTATAAATTTCATCGGAACGAGGTTCCAGCATAGGAACGAAAGCTCATGATTTTATTAAAAGAACTTTGATAAATACGATAGGTTTGCAAAAATTTTAAATTTTAGGATCTATTTGATTCCTTCATATTTCATCAACAGGGCCCTCCTAATTGTAAATATTTGTATCGAGAGATCACTGCTTTAAACTTCCAATATATATAATATATTATAATATAAATATTTATATATAATATATTATCTATATATATTATATATAATATATATAATATATATATATATATAGTATATATATTATACTTTAGTATATATATATATAGTATATATATATATAAGTATATATTATATATATAATAATATATATATATATATAATATATATATATATATATTTATAGTATATATATATATAATATATATCATATATATATAACATATGATAGATATAATATATATCATAGTAGTATGATACTTATATACTCTAATATTGATATATGTATATACATATATAGTAATGATATATATATATTATATAGTATATATATTATTAAAATTAATTTTAAAAATTATTATATAGTTAAAATTAAGCTTGCCTCCCTGAGAGACAAGTCAGGCAGAGGCCTGATTTATAATTATATATATATATATAATATATATCATATATATATATATATATAATATATTATAAATATATATATATATAGTATATTAAGTATATACGTATATATATATATATAATAATAGATTATCAGATCAGTTATGGATGAAACAAGAAGCGTTATTGATCACAGCCTAAAGAAAAACCTTTTGGGGGTCACTCAAGTTTGAGAATAAACTTTTGATCGTCAAGAACGGACGTCCTTGCCCATCATTGAAGGATTTAACTGCAATTGTTAGGGAGATAAACAAATCATACACCAGGCATTTTACAATCTCTAATTATGAGAACCATAATTGGCTATGCGGAAGTCAGATTTTACTAAAATTGTTTTGTTGGCCTTGTCTTCTCTTCTCAAAATCCGCAAAAACTTCTTGGGTGTCAACTGGATTTTCAAACCTAAGCGGTCTTTCTAGATCGGCTAAAGCACATGAGAACTCCGAAAGTCACCTTCAGTGTGTAATGGTCCAATGGATTTGTACGCCTTCGGTAAAGAAAGAGTTGATGACAGTGGCCGCTCGTGGTTCTTGTGCAAGGGGGTGCTTAGGCTTTTATATACTTATATATATATATATATATATTATTATATATATATTATATATAGTATATATAATATATAAATATATATATATAAGTATATTATATATATATATATAATGATATAGTATATATATATATATATATATATATATATATAATTATATATATATATTATGTATATATATATATATATATATATATTATATACTAGTATATATATTATATATATATATAAGACTAATATATATATATATATAATAGTATACGTTATATATATATATTATATTATTATATAATAGTATATATATATATATATATACTTTGTAGGCCAGCCTCTAGGAAGAGCCACAATCCGATATCCAAAAACACTACAATAGCTACAGGTAGAAACAGGTAAATACATTTGTTGAAAATCCTGGTCAAAATTTAGTGCGAAAGAGCGAGTGCGTTGTGGCCCGGGTGCGTACGCAACTAACGATGTGAGTGGGTCGTGTGTACGGGGTTGGCGGTGGATGGGTTGTTGAAGTGAGGTTGGCGGGGCAGTATAGCGCTGCCTGGGTGGGATTGTGGGCGGGGGGCGTTTGGGGTGTGCGGTGCCGGCGGGATGCTTGTCGCTTTGGCTGCGCGGGGGCTTCTGGTAGGTGAAGCACGTCTGGCGTGGGGATCATATGTTGTATGTGGGAAAGAGATTCTTAATCATCCAAAAACAACAATAGACGGACTAGTTTTAACATATTTTCAGAGATCCTTTGTAAATAATGATGTGTATGAGAAGGAGGTTTTTGGTGGTAAAAAAAAGTGTGAAACACTTGTTGCTAGTTTTGTTTTTGGGGGCGGGGGTAGCTCGAACCGGCGGTTTACATAGTAGCTGGAACCGTATGCGGTATGTAGAAGAAATATGATAGTATGTGATGAGTATATATATAGGTATATTAATATAGTATATGGTATATATATAGTTATAGTATATGATATAGTACGTAGTTAAAGAATATATATATATATATAGTATAATATAGTATATATATATATAGTATTATATAATATATACTTGAGTATATATTAATTTGTAACAGTAATTACACGGCAATGTAGGGGGCTCGAGCCGACGGGAACACAGGGGGGGGACACGTTTTCCATACCCCGTAGGGGAGGGGGCGGAGGAATACCCTGTAGTTCCCCCGGAAGGCCAAGAGACCCCGACTCCTGCCATCGGTGCGTATACCCTTGGGGTATTCACTTCATTAAAAAACATAAAAACAAAATTTAATTAGAAAGGCTATTTATTTTAACGAGTAACGTATAAAGAGGTCTCTAAATAGGCTTCTCCTCCATATGAAATCATAAGTATACATTATGTTAACAAATAAATTTTTTATTTTTTTATTTTTTTTGTTTTTACCATTTTCCTAACCTAAAATTATTCACCCGGGATTTCCAAAAAATGTGATTACCTTTTCCCTGTAGCTATTGTAGTTTTTGAAATGACTATGATTTGGTTTTTTGTTTTTTTTTCTTTTTTTTACGCACACTAAAATTAGATCAGCCATTCCAGCAATGGTATTCCTTTTCCCGGTAGTAGTTGTAGTTTTTGATATATAGTTATATATATAATAATATATTATATTTATATATTAGTATATATATTATATATATATAATACTATGATATATATGTAATATAATATATACATATGTATATAAAAAAATATAATATATATATATATATTTATAATATAGAATACTAGCGATACTGTACATATATTAGATATATATAAGTCGATGTACGATATATAGTATTATATTATAATTATAGTGATATATATATATAGTAGTATATATATATATATAATATATATATATAGTATATATATATATATAGTTATATATCGTATATATAAATTAATATATATATCTATATATATATATACTAATATATATATATACTATACTATAAGTATATATATATATAATTTTAACATTGCAATAACCGCAATTAATAAGTTAGTAAAAATTACAAACATGCCTCGAAACTTAAAAAGAGGAAATAGAATGTGAAGTTCAAAAAGAAAAAAATATCAGACAGGAACAAATTCACTTTTTGTTCCAGCTTACCTTTATTAAGCTACGATCACGGTGACACATCTCGCTCGGATTACATAAGTAAAAATATACGGTATAGAGCTATTTTGGGAACAAAGGATTTTTGAAGTTCCCATTATTTTGTTTCTATGGAATAAATTGTTCGACAGAAAATTTATATAATATATATATATAATATATATATATATATAATATATATACGTATATATAATATAATATATATATATATAAATAATATATAATATATATATAATATGATATTATATATATTATATAATATATATATATATAGTATTTATATATAATATATATATATATATAAATAGTTATATATAATTATATATATAATATATATATATATAGTATATATATATAATATATAGTATCTATATATATATATATATAAAATATATATATATATATATATATGATTATATATACCTATATTTTAACTATATAATGATGATAGATATGTAGTATATATATATATATAATATATATATATACTATATATATAGTATATTAATATATTTATATATAATATATATTATAGTATATATATAATATACTATATTATATATATATATATAGTATATATATATGAATACGTGTATATAATAGATATATTATATATATATATTATATAATATATATATGAGGTATTAATATATAGGTATGTATGATATATTATTATATATATATATGATGTTACTATATAGGTATATATATATAATATAAGAGAGAGAGAGCAGGAGAGAGAGAGAGAAGCGAGGGAGAGAGAGCAGAGAGAGAGAGAGAGAGAGATAGAGAGAGAGAGAGAGAGTTACAAGGAAATAACAAATACTGTTTAGTAGTTGTGGCTTAGTTCTGAAATTTTTTGGGGGGACTGCAGTTCCGCAGCGCCTATGGACGAGCCGCCACTGGTTGATGAAGGATTAGACAAAACCCTGAGAGTTAATAATAGTCTACATAATCAAAAAGTTAAAAAGAACCGTGAAATTCTCAAGCGTTTAATTGATGTTACATGTTGCTTAGCAAATCAGGAATTGCCGTTTCGAGGACATGATGAAGGGAAAACATCTTTAAATAAAGGTAACTACATAGAAACTTTGAACCTTTTAAAAATCTGGGATCCATTACTCACGGAACATTTTCAGACTGCTACAGTATTTAGAGGGACCTCGAGTTACATTCAAAATGATTTGATTAGTACTATTAGTGAAGTTGTAAATGAGGCTATTTTCCGAGAAATAGAAGAAACTGATTTTATAGCTATCATGTTGGATGAAACATCGGATATTAAAAGTAGATCGCAATTGTCCACGGTTCTGAGGTATGTGCACAAGGGTGATAATTCTATAAAAGAAAGATTTATCAGATTTAATGATGTCAGTGCTGACCGAACAGCCGATGGACTATTCTCTCACATTAAGAATATTGTCAACGAATATAAACTAGCCGATAAGCTCATTGCTCAAACATACGATGGCGCCGCTGTTATGTCAGGTCATGTGTCGGGCTTACAAAAGAAAGTTCTAGATGAGTACCCTAAGGCTCTACATACTCATTGTTACGCTCACCGTATTGAAACTTGGTTTTTGGCTCGGGCATGAAGACAATTCCTGCAGTGTAACTTAATTTTTCTCTCCATTTTAAATGGAATTGCAACATTTTTCCATCTCATGTTCCTAGCAAAAGGCGCCTTTGCAGTCAGGAACATCTTAAAAAAGCGTATTTCCACTCTTCTTTGCTCTCCAACGAAGATGGGTCCTTTTAACTTCTCAGTTTGGTTAACAGACCGTGAACAATTATTGGAAACCATTAACTGAGACTTCCTTTTCAAAGCATTTATGTGCAAAACGGATAGATGACCAAACCTGGAATGGCGCGAGAGAGCGCGGATGTGCACAAGGAGGGCCCTGTCCCACGACAGAGGAGAGCGGATTTCCTGAGAGAAATTTTGAAACAGTATTTCCTTTTATATACTTTTAGTTCCTATTTGTATTTTTCCAATCGATACACATATAGTTCGCCAAAAGTTTGTTTGCAAACGGAAATATAGATGATTATTGTATGCTTTAAACTTGTAAAGACTTCCACCAATATTCTAAAGAAACCTTCACTATATGGTTCTATATATCATTGTGATAAATGTCTCTCAAACTTAGAAATTTGTATTGAGGAATCAGGAATAATTTTAGAACAGGGCCAAGTGTGATAAATGTAAATTGTTGGGTTTCTTTCCACATTTTGGAAAAATAAAAACTGTAATCTATGGACGGGTTTACCCCAAAAACATGGAGACGACGTGCGAAGATTTAAGATAACTTGTCACAAGAGCACACGCATAAATCGCAGATTGTATTTTCTGCCCATTATCGATAATTTAACATGTCATTTAACCACTAGATTCACTTCGCTCCAAAACTTAACATTTTTTGAACTCTTGAATCCTAGGAAATTTGAAATTTTTGCCCGAAAGAATGCTTTTCCCGAATCTCTTTTCGACAATTTAGGAAGAGTTTACCCAAACGTTTTCGATTTGTGTGGGCTCAAAAACGAATTAAACGTATTTTATAGAGCACCACCTCACTGTGCCAAGGAAAATCCCAGCACAGCGATGATTAATTAAATTCCTAAGCAACAGAAAGATTTTGCACTAGCCCTTTAAGAGGTAATTTAAATTGGCGAAATTCGATTCAAACACATACACCCAGCGATGACTACATCAGTGTAACGAGAGATTTATCCAGCCTCTCAAAAGAATATACATACAACGAAAAGATCCACTACACTCAGAGGCGAAGATCGTTTTTTGAGTACCTCTAGGGCGTATTCCTCAATAGTGGAGAGAGAAGTATGGTCGATCGCGATAAGAGAACCAAGAAAATTTTTTACAACATTGGCTGACCCGAAATTTTGGCACACAAGAAACGGTCGAAAACTGGATTTTACAGATTTTAGTACGGTAAAAGGTAAGAAGTAATATATATATTACATATATTATAAAGATGCTATTATATATATATGATAGTATATATAATATAATGACGGAATAGGGAACCGGGAACTGTAGCGATGACTGCTGGAAAATGTGCAATCCGCACGCCTCGTCACGTGTATATAGTAGTATATATAGGTATATATATAGTATAATATATATATATCATATATATTATAATATAGTATATGTATAGTATCGAGTAGCGGGTATACCGGTCGTAAGTATAGTATAAACGCTGTTTGAAGCATTAACGTCTAATAGCTATCTAGAATAGAGGGGGTTATATAGGATAAGATTTTTTTACTGGAATAGTTGTGATCTGACATCTATAAGACATCATAGTGAGAGTAGGTAATATTGTTAAATAGATAGTGTATCTACATCGCTAGTGAGATGATAGTATATATATGATAGGTAATATTATAGTAGTATAGGTTATATATAGTATATATATTATATACTATATAATATCGTAATATAGTATATATATATCTATATATAAGTATATATATATATATATTATGTAATAGTTGAGTTTAGCGTAATTGCTAAAAAAATTGGAATTGTTTTAAAAACTAATCTACTTTGAAATGGCGTATGAACAAATGTTAATAAAAAAAAATTGCCACAATTACGAAATTATTTAGAAGGAACTTAATTTGGTGCTTTCCCATATATTAAATTCTTTTAACTTCCGGAAGAATACAGTAAGTGATTATATAAAATTTTGCTTAAGTAGAAGACCAGATTTTCTGTGTATACTTAACACAACTTATTTCATATACCCACCCGTCGCACACTTAATGGGACTTAAACCGGAATTTAAAACATAAAAAATTAGGTAAGAATATATATATATATATATATTATATATATATAATTATATATATATATAATATAATAGATATATTATATATAGTATATATAAAATATTATATATATATAGATATATATATATATATATATATATTATATCATATAATATAATATATATATTATATATATATATATAATTATATATATCTATATAATTATATATAAATATATAATATATATATATATATATATATAAATACTAATAATATATTATATATATTAGGTATATATAATAAATATATATATTATAACTATATATACTACATAATATATATATATATATATATATTTATATATCTATAGTTATATATATTATATATATATATATTATATAGTTAATATATATGTATATATAATATAATATATATATAATATTATAATATATAATTATACTGTACTATAATTATCAATATATA
>JABUQX010000061.1:0-7500 GCA_015478945.1 Trachelipus rathkii
CAATTGCTTCGTTCAGTACCCTGTTGGTGTTTAGCGATTTTATTATCAGTGGAAACGCTTTCGCGTTTTCGTGCACCATTTAATTTGTATATAAATATATATATATATATATATATAAGATAATATTGAAGCTCTTATTCAGAAAAAAATTGAATGCATAGACAAACAACTGGACACTCAAAATAAGAAAAATGTGAAGGAAAAAATAAGAAAAACTTGTACCAATAATTGAAACTATATGTTTATGTGGCCAGCAAGGTCTTGCAATAAGGGGCTCAAGTGACTCTGGACGTATTGAATTATCAACTCCAGCTGAAAATGACGGAAATTTTAGAAGCCTTCTTAGGTTTCGAGCAAATGGAGGTGACCAGGTTTTGAAGAACCACTTACTTCTATCGTCCAAGAATTCAATGTATACGAGAGTCCGATGGAAACAGATGAAATCCTTAGTCTTAGTCGAAACTATACAAGGAAAATAGTGGAAGAAGTTAATAAAACAATTTTTTTCAGTATTAGCTGATGAAAAAACGGATATTTCTCCAAACCGAACAGTTTTCACTGTGTAAGGTACGCGATTCGTGGTGATGGAGGTGATACTCCTTTTACTTTAGAGGATTTTTTACCATTTGTTCCGGTTTATGATATCTCAGGAAAGCATTGACAAATGTAATTTTGGGAAAGACTCGGCTATCTTGGTTTAAAACTCGAAAACTAAGAGGCCAAGGATATGATGAAGCCTCTTTCATGAGAGGCGAATTCGGGAGTGCAATCTGTTATTCGGAATAAGTATCCTTAAAGCTCTATACACACATTGTATAGCACATTGTTTAAATCTATCCTCTCAGACTCTTCTAAAATTCAGTCAATTCGAAACGTCTTAGGATGCATCTCTGAAATATGCACTTTTTTTCGATCGAGACCGCACAAAACTTGTGGAAGATAAAAGAGTAAAGAGAGTTTTCTAGTAACCAAATAACAAAAGGATCAAAAAGATGTGCGAGACCAGATGGTGTGAACGGCATGAAGCGGTTTTCCTTTTTAAAGAGACTCTTGAGCCAATACTTGCGTCATTGGAATAAATAAAAGAATGACCTGGTGAATTATCACAGAAAGCTACTTCGTTGTTAAATTCAATCAGTAATTTGAATTTTATAACAACATTATACGTTTTAAGTAATTTCTTGGAATAACCTACACCTTGTCAAAACAGTTACAGAGTGTCCATTTGGACATTGTCAGTGCAATAAACTTAGTGAAAGACATTATTCAACTTCTCGAAAAAGATAGACAAAATGCAGACACAGAGTTTAAAACCATATTTACACAAGCTAAAAATGTATGCGACAGCTTAGGTATTGAAATAACAATTCCAAGAACTACGAAGTTCCAGAAACATCGTTGTAATGTACCTACATCAGATCCCGAATCATATTACCGCATCTCAGATTTTATTCCGTTTATTGATCTGATTTCTTCGTATTCTACTCATGCTCGCATGAAACCACTATCATTTCACTTCAGTATATTTTACCAGAAAGTGCAATGTACCTTATAAAAAAGCATTCTCTTTTATAAAGACGACCTTCCAGACCCTCACGAGGATACACTAAAAGGAGAATGGTTTCCGCAATGTAAAAGGCTCTAAGTAAAAAAAGAAAAAACGCAGCGATCGGTGGCAAGTGTGACAAGGAAGTTTCTAACGTTGCTACTCTCTGAATATCTTAGTATGTGCCCGTATCCACGGCATCAGTATACCGCATCTCAGTTTTTAATCTGTCTGAAAACATATTTACGGAATAGTGTTGGAGAAGATCGCATTACAGGTCTTGCTTTACTGTCAATTCATCGAGATCTCAGCACAGAAGTCGGCAATGAAAATATTTTGAATCACCTCAGTTAAATTATGATTTATTTGGTCAGATTCTTCTTGTGAATCTTCCTCAGCGTTCTCAGCGATGGGGACCCAGCACGCTATGTATGCTGACCTCCTGCTTTACGGGGCCCTCGACACGGTCGACTCCCATGCGGAGTTAGGCTGGAACGGGGTAATGCGCCTCGGCATTCCCAATGACCAAATCGCCAGCGACTCCCGGCAGTACCGCGCAGTCGTCCACCCTCGAAGTAAGGGTGTCCACATTAATCGTGCGAGTGGAGCCTCTATCACCGTTCCGTTCATCAACCTCAATGTTACGTTGTCACCAACATAACATTCCTCGGGTACGTATTCCTTTCGTACGATTATATGACTACAACCAGAGTCACGGAGTGCCTTGGCACGGTATCCGTTCACCGTCCCATAAGCTACAGGCATCCGACACGGGGTTCCTTCGTCTACTGCGAGTCCAAATGCGGCGTCGCTCTCTTCATTACTCTTTTGCTTATTGGAACCATCCTGTCCTCTACCACTATAGTTGAAATATGGAGGGGCTCTACAATCTCTAGCGAGATGCCCTCTCCTCTGACACTTAAAGCACGTGATCACCTCCCTTGGCTCACTGCTACTGCGACGATGACCCTGTCTGTCGCCACTCCCACTTCCGATCTTGCTTTCATTGTTGGTTGCTCTAGATGTATGTTGGTTGCCGTTTTTATGGTTACTATTCGTCGAGTAACCCCCGCCTTTCGATCTAAAATTATTGTTGCTATTATGGCCTTTGTCTGCGTGATTGTGACTTCGCGTGTGACTATTTGATACGAACTTTATACGATGCGCTTCCATATAACCTTCTGAACAAGTTATTATCTCTTCTGGTATTTTCTTTTTCGTTTCCCTTAGGTAAGTTGCGAGTTCTTTTGGGACAGTATTTAGATACTTATCGACTGAGAAAAACTTAATAAGGTCATCTAATTCATTGTTACATTTGCTGCAGAAGGTATATTTCTTAGGCTTCGTTATTTTCTTAAATTTTGAGTTTGTCATCTTACAATCAGTTCATGGTGTATGCCTTTGGTACCCCGCTAGTAAACCCGTACCTTTCCAATAGTATATCTTTAAACCTTCATAGTTCTTCAACTCACAACGATCATATTCATTGGATACGCAATACTTCATGCAAACTCTAAAATAACTCGCTTTTCCACTAGGGACGTCGTTCTAGCCTATATGTTTTCAAACGTAATGGATGCCCGACGTGTTTCCGCTCATCAGAGAATGGAAGCTTCAACTTTGGGTATTTAATAGCGTGGAACAATTGTGACTACTCTGGTGCTCTGTGATGCTATTGCTGCGTCATGCTGACGCTGTTTGTCTTCAGCATCAAGCCATCTATGACATTCATTTCTTCACTTCTCTTGCATCTTTCTGCCTCTAATTTAGTGTATATATTTAAATCTCGCTGATTTGGCTTTCTCTACTCAACTTCAGCTTCAAGCCCAGCTTTCTCGCACTCAAACCAAACTGACACCTGCCTCAAATCTTCAAGCTTGAAAACTATACACTTTCGGCTTCAAGCGCTAGCACACTTCCTCCAAAGCAGCAGCGCGTCTTTTTGCTGTCAGGCGCAACTGTAGTAAATCTCTGCTAAATGTAACGGGGTTCTTACAGCGGAAAATCCGCGGGTTTGCAATATCAAACTCGGCGATGGAAAGGCTGTTTTATAATTGTTGTATCTAAACAAATTATAAATTACCGTTCGTAAACAAAGTCACTTTTTGACACACGAAACACGAATCACGTTTTCTACCAAAATTTTGAAATTTGGCTCGACTGTGAAAACTGATTCTGATCACTAAGAAATTACAAATGTATATATACCAATGTATATATATTACATATATATATATATATATATATATCTTATATATCATCATCATATATATATATATGTATATATATGTATATATATATCATACTGGTTTATATAGCTATAGTAAAATTTTAAAAATCTTGCAGGAAATAGTGAACTTAGGGGCTGGAGTTCATTGATCGAAATTTCCAGAGTACTATTTTGTGACAAACACGAAAAGGAATTTTACACCCTATCTACAGCGGGTAATATCAGATATGTATATATATATATATATATATATAATATATATATATATATATATATATAATAATAATAATATATATATATATATATATATATCTTTATCATATCTATCTGTTTATCAATGTCATATCTATATTTCTCTAAAATATCAAAAATGTGTCATATTACCAGTGCATTCAAGTGTTCTGTTTTAAACATTAATATTTGATTACTAATAGCAAAATTATATTTCGCAATGTGTCTAAAAAAATCAAATATATCGTTTCAACTAAGTAAATAGTAATTTTGAATGACTAATGTTGTGGTTCAAAACAATATCCATATCTCAATATTGATCTTGGTGAAATCTTCCACAACTCTAGCACAGGTGTGCAAATACAAACAGGCTGACCCTGCGCTCAAATATTCAACAAATAGCAAAATGAATTCACTACAAGCTGTTCATTGATAATGAAATACTGACTGAAGGGTTATAAAATAAGATCCCGGACAGGCCCCCATTTAATAATGTAATGCGATTGGTAAATAATAAATTCTATGTCAAAACTTACTCTTCAAACTGATAAACAAATCCTTTGGCCAGGCCCCCGTGACAATCCAATCAACTAACACCTTTTAGATTCTCAGCTGTGTTAGCATTGTATCAGGCCTTCTGTGATGAGTTATGGCCTGTGTTATATTATATTGATTCATCATAGCTGCAACATGTCCTGAAAGGCCCACCAGTGAACATGTGGTTTGACAGTTACACCTTGTGTGAAAACCATTCAGTGTCATTATTTCTTATCATGAGACACATTTAGCAGTCAATGTTTTGATCATGAAACCAATGTCTTTAAGACCAAGTGTTATATTAAAGTAAATAAACTAGTAAAACGCGACACGAAACCCTCCAAGAAATAGATAATTTTAAAATTCTTTGTTAAAAAAATAATAAAAGCGTGTTGCACTTTGGGCTTAGGTTTATAAATTCGTAACATGTAGTTAGATGTCCTTGGATATCTACATACATGCGCATAATAAAATATATGAGACACAGCGCACTGTTTTAATTATGTTTTGGCTAAAATATAACAATGTGCATTCTTACCAGCTAAATTTTATAATCCATGAACATTGGATTAGATGTCCTTGGTGCATCTACATACATGCGTAAGAATATAAATCACATTACTTTATACCCAGTGATATATTTCTATTGTCATTATATAATACAAAAATGCTTTATCTTTAAATTTATATAGATCCTTGAACATAATATAAAATATACATAGATATTTATGCGCAAGAATGGATATAAATATGTAAACTATATTAATAAAAACATATAGACTGGTCGTTTAAATAAGAAATACAAAATCTCTACTTGAAAATTAAATGATTTTAACATTTACATAAGTATGTCGATTTGTAAGTGTGCACAAAATTTACTGCAAGATCAGCTGACATATAAACACAGCTGTCTCTACAATGCAAAGAGTTGCCTATTAGTGAATTAAACAAATCTTTTAATTAGACAAGAAAAATGTGACTTTGACAATTTAACCATATATTAAAAATAAATAAATATCAAACTGTTAAACGTTTTATATTTATTAGCACAAAATAATATTTGCAACACTTCAAAACAAATGTCAGTAGTACAAGAGCTTACTATAATGCACCTTGCAAAATTATAGTTTGCAGACGACACTTTGATGCATAAAATATTCACAAATATAAACACAAATTAATTTGAAAACACTTCTTAAAATACCTTTATCTTTACTACAAAATAATTAGCAGAACTTTCCACATTGAAATTATCACAATATTATATTTTAAACATATAATACATTTACTTCGTAATAAAAAATAATAAAACAATCACTACTTGGATATGAAATACGCAGACACTAACAAAAATAAAATTGATCGGATATAAGGCGTCAACGGCTACCAACTAAATATACATCTCAGATTAGCAACAACAAAAGCAAAAAGATCACAAATATTCATAATTTTACTATTTATATAACTTCCAGTAGCTTTATTAACCAATCATAACTTTTAAAACAATAATTACAATGATGTATACACTTATCAATTAATTTATGAAGATAAATATATACCAGATATTTAGTAAGTACGTAAGATTGGTATTTCTCGTAAAATTACACACCTGCTCAAGAAATATCAATTTTCGTTGAAAAACAAAAATATGAAAGACTAACAACATTGAAGATATTGCACTTCCTCACCTTATAAAATACATTTATTCAATTAACTAAATATATATATATATATATATATATATATATATATATATATAAATCATTTATATATATATATATATATATATATATATATTATATATATATATATATATATATATATATATATATATATATATATATATATATATATATAAATCATTTCCATATATATGATGGACATAGTATCTTTAAATGCACAAAAATGTCAATAATAATGTCATGTGTAATAATAATAATAATAATAATATTATTATTATTATTATCACAGTTTTGCGAACGACGACCAATCAAAACTCAGGATCCAAAAATAAGTCTTGAAAAACAAGTTTTCATTGGCTGTCGTTTACTCACAAAATACAAACATATTTACATTATTTTCAACAGGTAGCGTACATTAAATATATAACAAAAATGGTACAGTGACCATTATAATATTACTGTAAATACATAAGTGAAGTGCTTGATGTATTTCATGTGTATAATTACAATATATATGCATATATATATATATGTATATATATATATATATCTTCTACTATATATATATATATATATATATCATCTCTATATATATCAGGGGCAGTAACTGGGGGCTGAGGGCTGCAGCCCCCAAAGAGATATCGACAGTGCAATTTTTCCAGCAGAAAGCAAACTACAAATATAACCATATATAACATATATATATAATAAAATTATATATTATATATACACATATAATATATATATATATATATATATATATATATATATATATATATATATAAAAATCTATATCTTCTCTCTCTCTCTCTCTCTCTCTCTCTATATATATAAGATAATATTGACTCTTATTCAGAAAAAATTGAATTACTTTTGAATTAAACAACTGGGACATAAAAAAATGCGAAAAACAACTTGTAATAATGAACGTTGACTATGTTGTGACCATGTAGGACTTGTGAAACCAATCTGAATATTGAGATGTCATGGCTAAATGACGGAAATTTTGAAACCTTCATGGTTTCAACAGTGGTGACCAGGTTTGAAGAACCACTTACTTCTATCATCCAAAAAGTGTTAGGTCAGATGATACAGAATGAAATCATACAGTCACTTAGTCAGCTTATACAAGGAAAATAATTGGAAAAGTTGTAAAATATTTTTTTCAGTGTTAGCTGATGAAACAACGGATATTTCTCAAACAGAACAGTTTTCACTTTGTAAGGTACGTGATTGGTGGTGATGGAGGTGATTCTCTTACTTTGAGAGGATTT
>JABUQX010000061.1:10000-17500 GCA_015478945.1 Trachelipus rathkii
CGAGGTTTCTCCTTATTGTAATGACAGTTATACATTTATTTTATTTTTGTTCTAAAGTTAAGGCCATACATATATATATATATATATATATATATATATATATATATATATATATATCTATGCTACCTTAACTCTGCTATATAACAATAACATATATATAATTTATATATACTATATAACCATATAAATTATATATATATCATATATATATATATGTATATAAATATATATATATATATCTTATATGTATATATATATATCCTCATATATATATATATCTTATATATATATATATATATATATATATATCTCTTTATACTATGTATATATATATATATATATATATTAGGTGATCGTAAAGGGTGATGTGAATTTGTCAACGGGAACCCTGAAATTGATTAACCTCCTCCAGATTTTGGAGTGGTTAAATTTGAGCACGATTGGAACATAGACCAGGAAGCCGTTTCTTCATCAAAGTTACAAACGCGTTTTAGGCTGGCTAGCAGCGATTTGAATTATTACCTCCCGGGACTATCATTAATTTTTCCTCATGAGTTTATCTTCAAATTCAGAAATATGTCATTTAACTGTTTCTATTTCTATATGTTGTTGCTACTTTAGTCGAACCCAGCTATGTTTTATTATATCATCATTATATCATCATTTTCATGTAAATTTAGATTTAAGGAGCTTTTTTATTTCTTTGTTTTGTTAATTTTACATCTAATTTCCGAAACCAATATTTGTTGTAATGTATATTATTAATTTTTTCCAGATTAAAATAAAATAGTAAAAGAATGGCTTCCACATCTGCCATAAGAAGCAGAACCAAAGATAAAATTTTCATTGTAGGCTATCCGGCTCACCAGATAACCGGTTGTAAATTGCCCTCCAATCGTCAAGTTTTGGTCACTTTGTTCTACAATTTGCGAACTGTGAAATTGAATCTAAGAGATTCAGCAAGAATTACCATACAAGAAGTTCTTGTTTTCTGGGGAAAAGCTCGGATTCCTACAAAACATGTGAAAGATGCTATTACTAAATTAGAGAAACTTCATGCAGAGTGGAGAAATGTACAAAAGGACCAGTATAAACAATCAGAAGCTGCAAAGAACAAAATCAAAGAGTTCGCCTCAAAGATAGATGATATCTTTGATATCGTCCATCAAGATAACCGGTTGTAAACGGTTGCAGGGATACTCTTCGACGAGCAAAGCGGGCTTTCATCAAACGAAAGTGCGCTAACCTCCTTGGTTCTCCTACTGACAAATCTTTCTGGCCTCTTGCCAAAAATATCTCTAACAACTTCTGTAAATCTGCCTTTCCTCCTCTTATTCGATCTGATGGCTCTGTTGCTAACTCTCCAACTGAAAAGGCCAATCTCTTCGTCCTCCTATTTTCCTCTAACTCAACCCTGGACGATTCTGGCATTCCTCCTTCTTCTCCTCTCAGGTGTCCTATGTCTTTGCCTGTGATTACATTTGATCGGGTGCATGGGCTCCTGAGATCTATGAACGTTAGGAAGGCGGGGGGCCCGGATGGCATCCCTCCCCGAGTTTTGAGGGAGTGTGCTTCCGAGCTGGCCCCTCCCCTCGTTCAACTATATTCTCTATGTCTCAATACTAGCACTTTCCCTCAGTGTTGGAAGCACGCACATGTCCAACCTATTCCGAAAAAAGGAAGCCGCTCTGATCCTTCTAACTATCGCCCTATAGCTCTCACCTGTATTCTATCTAAGATCTTTGAAACCCTTCTTAACTCACTTCTTAGACCATCTGGAATCTCATTCTCTTCTTTCCGATCGCCAGTACGGTTTCGGCATTCGGTCTTACTGGTGATATACTTTCTATTTGCTGGAATTTATGGTTTCCGCCCTCAGGAACTACTGGGGAGACTTGCGTGGTGGCGCTTGACGTATCAAAGCATTTGACCGGGTATGGCATGCGTCACTGCTCTCAAGCTCCCTCTTTGGGTTTCCTCCTTCTCTTTGCTTACTTATGTCTAGCTTTCTTTCAAGTCGCTCAATATCGGCTGTGGTTGATGGAGCGACTTCTTCTTCTTTTTCTGTCAATAGTGGTGTTCCTCAGGGTTCTGTCTTATTCTTACTTTTCATTAATGATCTTCTCACCTGCACATCTCTCTATCCACTCATATGCCGATGACTCGACCCTTCATTCTCCAACTCATATCAATTCTGCTCCCTCTTTTACTTCTTATCTGCCTCTCGTCTTAATCTTCCCGATTCTATTCTCGCTGATCTGAATATAGAATTTCCGATTAGGGTCGTCTCAACCTTATGAAATTCAATTCTTTAAAAACTCAACTTTACAAATCTCCTCTCTAAAACACCTTCTAACTTCCTATCTCTTTCGGACGGTTCTCTCGTCTCTCTGTTGACAATATAAACATCCTTGGCCTTAACATAAACAAAAAAATGTCTTGGAAACCTCACATCACAATGGTTGCTAGGCGGCCTCAAAGAAAGTTCTGTTTAGGCTGCGAGATTTTTTTCCTCTTCTCAGTTACTCAGCTATACAAGGGTCTCATCCGCGCTTTTTCTCATATCTGGGGGGCTCTGGTTTCACCGGCACGGACGAAGGTCAGTCAAAAGCAAAAAACCATAAACTGTTCTGCACCAGTTCGCCAGGCCCTCTATCTTTGCGGCGCGATGTTGTGCTATCTCTTTTTCTATAGGTACCGTAGCGGCAGGTGTTCGAGGGAACTTACCACTCCGCGTACCACCACCTTTACGACGCCCTCAGCTAGCACAGGGTTGCTGTGTCTCTGCAGGGTTTGTGTTGATGTGCGATACTCCAGGCTAGTTCTGCGTTGCTTCCTTCTTTCCTGCCACATCTGTTCTGGAATTCTCTTCCATCTCCTGTGTTTCCTGCTGAATTTAATCTCCCTCACTTTAAAGCCTGCGTCTGTGCTCATCTGCGTAATTTGCGCTAGTGGATGAAATTTTAGCTTGCAACACCCCCTCCCTGAATAGGCCCGTGAGTGAGAGAAAAAAAAAAAAAAAAAAAAAAAAAAAAGATGCCTTGGCCATGAAGAAATCAGAAGAAGACAAGGAGTTTCTTTTGAAACAAAGGGAAAAGGGTCGGTCAGGCTCTATGCTTGGAGTTGATCTGAAGTTAGCTTGAGCTGAAGAAAGAAAACTACAAAAGGAACTTGCGAAAATGAACGAGCAAATTCAAGCGGAATGTTTATTCGACATAGGTAAGATTCTTTTATTTTTGCTTGAATATTGATCTTTTGCTAGGTACGTTTACGTCCCTTGGTTCTATTGTTTAGTTTTTACAAAAGCACCAACAAAACAAGATAAGCAACGTAACTTAACTATTTTCATAATTAATTTGGTTCTTTTCTTTCTCTTCTTTTGTTCATAGAGACTGATGATGAAGAAGATGAGGACAGTGATGAAGAGGAAAACACATGCAATGAAGATATCGAGGATGTGCTGCCAATGGACGTTTGTACTTCTCAAGAAACCGAGGAACTTCCTGGACCATCTCATAGCAAAAGGATGAAGCGTGGCGTTAAGGAAATTTTAACCATGAAACTATCTCTGTTGTTGGATCGGTGTAAGGTATCTGACAGAAATGCCACATGAATACTCATAGCTACCATAGAAGCACTTGGGGAGAATCCTGAGGAGTTCAAAGTGTCAAAAACCACCATCCATGAAAGGCGAAAAGTATTCAGAAAAAACACTGAGAAAATCTTGGAACGAATTTATATACCAGAGAAGGAAGCTGTTGTAGTTCATTGGGACGGAAAACTTCTACCAGACGTTCTAAAGACAGAGCAGAAAGAACGAATAGCTGTTGTAATTTCTTATGGTGAAAATGAGCAACTGCTAGGAGTTCCTGTAGCAGACACAAGCACTGGTGAAGAACAAACCCTGGCTGTTTATGAGTGTCTCGAAGAATGGGGTGTCTCCCATACTATCAAGGCAATGTGTTTCGACACCACTGCATCAAACACAGGAAGGCTCAAAGGGGCTTGTACAATTTTGGAAAACATCTTGGGTAGAGAGCTGCTTTACCTAGCTTGCCGCCACCATATTCTTGAAGTCATGTTGAGAGGTGTTTTCGAATGTAAGTTCGGATCAACAACTGGGCCTCAACCAGATATATTCAAGAGATTCCAAAATGCATGGGCGAAGCTCAACAAGAAACAATATGACTCGGGTATCATCAACGAAATTGTGAAAAGACAACTACCTTCTGAAGAAATTGCCCATAACTGAGGATTGTAACACTAAACTCACGGAATCACAACCCAGAGACGATTACAAGGAGCTCCTACAATTGGTATTGGTGTTTGTAGGAGCAATGAATGGAATGGAAGTGGAATTTAAATCTCCAGGTGCCATCAGTCATGCCAGGTGGATGGCCAAGGTCATCTATTGTCTGAAGATATTTCTATTCCGCGGACAATTCAAACTGAGTCATGAAGAACAACGTGCCTTAGAAGCTGTCTGTATTTTTCTCGTTAGAGTGTATTGCAAAGCTTGGTTCAATGCCCACAAAGCACACTTGGCTCCCAAGCAAGACTTTGACCTCTTGCGAAGTTTGTTGGACTATCAGGAGATTGACAAAGATATCTCTGAGGTATTTCAATGCAGAATTGGTAGCCCTCGTGTTCTTTGATCCCTCAATTTCAGACGAAGAAAAATCGAAAATGGCGAACAAAGTCCTAAATGACACCGAGACCGAGACAGAAAATTCAAGAATTGTAAACCCAAATTTCGAAGACACCAGTTGGAAGAACTAGTTAATGCAGGGTTATCTTGTTTAATTACCAAGGGGACCATGAATTTCTTTGAGCGTTTCCAGATTAACGCAGATTTTCTCAGAGAACCCCCCAGTAGCTGGCCTGAAAATATACATTTTAAGGAAGGATTGGGGATTTTGAAGTCACTAAAGGTCGTTAATGATGTGGCAGAACGAGGAGTGAAATTAATTACAGACTTTAATAACCTCCTCACTAAAGATGAGGAGCAGAAACAATATGTTTTACAGGTAGTACACAAATGCCGAAAGCTGTATCCTGATGTTTCAAAAATCACTTTGAGCAAACCTTTAAAATAGATTATTCATTATTTTATCCTTCTTAAAGAATGCAAACGATGCAATGTCACTCTCTTTTCTTATTAAAATACATTGAAATATGTAAAAAAAAACATTCTGTCATTTTATTCCATCATAATTAATTTCATACTTTGAAAAATATTAAATAATTCTCATATCATAAGTTCGTTAATAGAGGTTCCTAGTCACGTTTTTGATGACAAAGGCTGTTATAGCTCGGTTCGACTATAAGTAGCAACAAATATGTATATAATATAAATTACTTAGAACAATATTGCCTATGATTTGAGACATAAATCATGAGAAAATAATGAGAAGTTTCAGAGATACGGCCCAAAGACGTCGCTAGCCAGCCAAAAATTCGAGTTTTTTGAAACTTTGAACGCCCAGCGGCACGGGTTAACATGCTCCAATCGTGCTCAAACTTTGGCTATCGAAAAATCTGCAAAGACTGATCATTTTGTGGGGTTCCCGTTGACAAAATTCGGGAAATAATTTTCTCCCCCCTATCCAGTCACCCTAATATATATATATATATATATATATATATATATATATATATATATATATATATATATATATATATATATATATATATATATATATATATATATATATATATATATATATATATATATATATATAGTGGCAGAAGTGCTGGAAGAGTTATATCTTTTCTCCTCCACTGCACAGGTAGTATTGATGGTGTTCTTTTGATAGCCCCTCGTATTAGACTTCGTTTATACGTTGAGGGACCTAAGTATCTACAGGTACTCGGGTATACACCTTTCTCTGCCGAAGCCGCCTTCGTCACCAAGTACTATATGAGACGCTTTGATTGGTACTTCGAGGCTAATGAACCGTCAACCAAGTATTTATAACCCTTTTTAAAACTTATTTCTATAGGTAGGAAATAAAACTCAGTTTTGGTCCTGATAGTTATTTTAAAACAATCTCTTCAGTTATAAGAAAACCTTTCGCTGACCTAAAGTTAAGCGTAATAATCAATTTATAATTTTTATTAGAATTTTATTATACCTGAATCTCTTGTACACCTACAACTAAGTTCACACTCGAAATATTAATTTCTATTTGAAAGACGCGCTCAAAGCTATAACCTAGGTGTTAGACAAAGTTATATACATTAATTTTTATAAAATATGATACAAAATGATGTAAAAGCATATATTACAATATAAATTTCATAATTTATTAACATATTGCCATAGAAAATACCTTAAATACAAGATATAATAAATGCTCTTTTTATTCTAAAATAAATCGGCAAAAAGTGTTCCTCCTACAACTTTTTCTTTGAAACGCTTTCTCTAAATGCAAAAGGTTAGCTTACTTATTTTGTAAGCATATCTAAAACTCTGTTAAACAGTACAATACTAATAACTTTTATACAAAAAGGAACATTATATCATGACAAATATTATATAACTAAATAATGTAAATAAGTAAACGTTACATTAACATCAATTATAAGTACAAATTTAATTTTGAAGTCATATGAAATATGAAATGTGTTCAGAGTCTCAGAAATTCGGACTTGAGTTCTAAAACGTTCTTGACAAAACCACTTTTTTAAAGCTAATCTAACGTATTTTAAAGGAAGAATTATTCTGACGATTCTATATATATATATATATATATATATATATATATATATATATATATATATATATATATATATATATATATATATATATATATATATATATATATATATATATATATATATATACATATATATATATATATCTTTAAATCTACTTGTAAGTGTGTGTGTGCTAACACACAACTGCTAACATTGCTTTTACTGCATCATAATTAATAACTATTTGATTTTAATACCAGCAAATGTCCAGCAACATGAATAAAATATATATTTATTTTCCCTTCATTGAAGTTTAATATATATATATATATATATATATATATATATATATATATATATATATATATATATATATATATATATATATATATATATATATATATATATTTATATATGTGTTTCTTAAAATATATCAATGTATATATAAATAATTATATATATACAGTATTATTATTCATGTGTGTATAGATTCACATGTTGGTTCCTTAAAAACTCCTAATTTTAGATCAATACTACTATTATCATATCTAAATAAATAACAAAATATTTAAAGGAATCGTCAAAAAAATTTAATTTCTTTGTGATAATAATTTTTGTACCAAGTTGATATTCTAATTCTGCACTATATTTTTTATATCAAGTTAATCAACACATTATCAAAGTCTTTCCAAAAGACTTTTTAAATAGTTAATCGTATAATAAGTCATTTGACAGTAAATGATATCATATAGTCAGTTTTAGTCACATTAAAATATATTATTATAACTATGAAAATATTAG
>JABUQX010000061.1:37500-65000 GCA_015478945.1 Trachelipus rathkii
GAGAGAGAGAGAGAGAGAAAGAGAGAGAGAGGAGAGAGAAGCAATGTTTGAGTTGACATTTTTTTTCAAAGTGGCAGAAAAAACGTGAGAAAGAAGAACCAGAAAGATAATTGTATTTTCTACGGAGAAAAAAAGTTTTTTTAATGTCACGGAGAATAGAGTTTGCACGATTTCGGGATGGAATATTAATAGTATGAGTTTCTGAAGTTTTAAAATGACAGCAATTCCTGAAGACAGCGTTCATCCCTGTGACAAATAGCACGAGTACAAGCAGAGTTAAACGAAGGTTTGTTATATTTAGTTGAAGGGAAAGATATGGAGTGTACTCCTCCATGTCACACCCGGGTTATGCGTTCTGCTAATTCCGAGAGACCTCTCCTACGGAAGGAGAAATCATTCCATTGGAAATCAAAGAAATACGACCGAAAGTCGGACCAGTTTGCAGCACCGAAGTGAAACGTTTCCCTCATCATAGGAGCGTGTCTTTCCTTCGGAAGATTTGAAGAGATAGTATAAGATTCAGATTTAAGAAAGTGATCGGATGAACCCGAAGGAGGAAAGAGTTTAACAAAATAAGGAGAAGGATTGGAAGTTAAGACGATCAGGAATATTAGTAAGAGACTGCACTAACTGTTCAAGGTCCATCAGGATTGATAAATGGTGGTCAAGTTACTAGCTGTATCTTGAGAGCTAGAGAAAAGTCACTGGCGATGGTGAACATTGAAATTCCTTAAAATGATGATTTCTGAGGAAAGAGAAGAAGAGAGAATGTGTTTTATTTTTAAATTTAGGTTGTCAAAGAATTTAGGATAGTCAGTAGAGTTAAGTGATAAATAGTCAGAACAGAAGAATTTAGTTGTAGATTGACATGGGAGCTTAAGTCAAAGAGTAGAAAATTCAGAAGTCATCAAATTAGAAACTTGAGAACACGTTATATCGTTGCGTACATATGCTCAAGATCCTCCTTTGGATGAAAATTGAGGAGAGAGACAGTAGAAGTCAACAGAGTAGAGTTTGCTGTCAGAGGAGTCAAGCAAGTGCGTTTCGATTAAGGAAATAAGATGAGGTCTAGAAGAAGAGAGGAAGAGTGGAAGAGAGGAAGAGAGGAGGGGAGGTGATGTTCTACAAATTGTAAATTAGAGAAAAAGCTAAGAAGATTGTAGAAATTAATGAAGAAGGAAGACCGTGCATCAGAGCAGGCCGGCATATCTATGGCTGGGCTAACCCCACCACCGGAGGCTCTCAGCTCTCAATTGGTGATGGTGGATGGGTGAATGAGCGACTATCTTTCGAAGATACGCCTCTTGGCTTCTCTGAGACCTGTTTTGTCATAGTCATTAGCTAATTTTTTTGAACGAAGAGTTGTATAACAGTGTTGATGATGTGTGAATAGAGAAGAGTGCACTCCTGTGAAGCAAGGATTTTTAAAATGAGCGCGAAGAGTGGCGATCCATTGAGCATTGGAGTGCGTTGGGGAATCTAACACAGCATAAATTCTCAAGGTGGGTAATCACATCGCTTTGGGTATTATATATATATATATGTGTATATATATATATATATATATATATATATTATAGTATCATATATAATTATTTTTATAGCTATATAATATTTATACTTTATATATAACTATATTCATGCACTAATATTATATACATATATATTATATTATATTATATATATTATTGATATATATATATAATTAATATATATATATTATTATATTATTTATAATATTATATATAATATATATTATAGCGTATAAATATGATGATATATATATCATATACATATATATATTACCACATATAATATATAATATATATATATATATATATATATATAATATATATATATATATATATATATATATATATATATATATATATATATATATATATTATATATATAGTATAGAGATATAGAAAATATATATATTATATATATATATTATATATATTATTATATATATATTTATAATAATTATATATATATTATATATATAATTATCGTATAATAATATATATATATATATATATATTATACATCATTCACACGAAAAAAATTTAGCAATCCTTTAGGACAGTAGAAGTAATCCTGAAATTCTAATTCTTTGCGTATTGCTAAAACCAATTCCATGTTTTCATACTCAAAATTTTTATTTCCATAGAAATAATTTTATAAAAGAAAAGACGAAAACTCGGCATGAAAGCGGTTTTATATTCCAGTTGATAAATCCTTTCAATTCTTTATTTGCTATCAAGCCTTTTCATATGCCTATTCTCTTGTTATATTCGAGATTCTTTCATAATATTCAAAGTTTGCTTCGCCTTTCGGCACTCTCCATTGTCATTTATATATTTTTATAAATTATTTATCTATTATTATGATTTGTATTGTCCATCTATAATTCAACTTATTTTTGGACAAAGTTGTTATTCAAATACGTGTTGTTTATTCCGTTGACTTTTGGCTGAATTCAATTGGACTTTTGTAATGTTTGTTTAAATTGTTTATTTACATATTTTTTTCTGAATTTTCAAAATCCAAATTGAGATGTTATAATATATTAATATATATATATATATATATATATATATATATATATATAATATATATATAATTTATCTAATGTATACTAATATATTATATAATTCTATAATATATACTATATTATATATATATTATATACTATTACTATATATTATATATTCAAAATAAGGAGGTAGGAAGTTCAGGAGCTCGTCACGTAAGTAACGGAAGAATCCGTAAAAGAGGAAGAGAGCAAACAGAGGCAGATACAATGTAACCTAAACGATAAGCGTAAATTACACTGGAAGACTGTAGGATGAATATCCTCAACAACCTGGATGCCAAGCATGCACACTACGCCAAAAAGGGGGAAAACTGAACCAGTGAGTAATAAGAAGAAATAAACACCTTAGTAATAATAACCGTTGAGGAAAAAGGCAATAGAATAGTAACAGATATAATAATAAAAAATGATAAATGAGAAAAGAGAATAGCAAAGAAGTATATATATGATAGAGAGAGGGTGGTGGAGCAGCGATAATATTATAAGATAATAAGAAAATAGTATAGATATATAAATTACCAGAGTAAAAGTGAGAATACGTTGAACGAAAATAGGTAAGAACCGGGCTGACCGCTGATAATTCACATAGTGGTATTTATATAGATAATAAATTATATAATAGAGAAGTCTTCCACTCAATAATATAAAAAGAACAAGAGATAGGATGAAGAAAATATACCTCAAGAGAAAGAGCGAGAGAAGAACATTTAGCTTCATAAAAAAAAGCGGACTTACAGACGGGAGATTACCGTAGAAGACAGTGCGTAGGATAGCGCCCGCGGCCCCTGCCGCCGGGAAAAATGACGTACGCCGCCAGAGATAGAGATAAGAGAAAAGAGAGATAAAGAAGAGAGAGGTGTGGAGCGAGGAGATGAGAGATCGAAGAGAAGAGATAACGGAAGAGGGTGGGAAGAAAGATAGAAATGGGAACAGGAAAGGGACCTGAGAAAGGATAGCGAATACTGAGATGAGGACCAAAAGTAGAAGGAAAGCTTAAAAGGATAAAGTAAAAAGGGCGGAAAAGTAGACAGGTCTAGTATAGACAAGCAACACAATGCAGGAAGCTACAGAATAGGGTAAAAGTAAGATTTGGCTAGAACCGAGAGTTTAGACAGACGATAGAGACGGCAGGGATAGACAGAGGAGTGAGTGGTAATGTAAGGAGGGAAACATTGGAACTTGAGAGAGATATCAAAGGGATGGAGTATAGGTTGCTGAGTAGATAACCGGACTTGAGCTTTTATGCAGAATAGATAAGTAGATTAGGATGATTAAGACAGAAGGACGAGTGAGCCAATGAGGGGAGAGAAGGGGGGGCTCTTACTAGGCGCCGCGGGGACAGGAAAGGGATCGCGTAAAGGCGAAGAAAGACCTGGAAGGGACGAGGAAGCAGGCTGGGCCAAAGAGGGGTGGGATATTAGCAAGGCGTGCGAAACGCGGGAGGAGATAAAAGTGCGGGCGAAATGATAGTAGCGCAGATAGGTGCGTGAGTTCATCGCCGTGGGAGACAGGACCGATCGGTCCAGGACGGGAGAGGGAGCAGCTTATTCCATAAGCCGAGTCGAAGAGGGAACCGGGAACTAGTTGGCAGCTAAATCAAGGATCCGCTCATACGAAGCCATCAAAAGAGAAGGAAAGCGGGTAAAAGATGATAGAAAGCACCGGCATCGAGTGGACCACTGGCGTAATAAAGGAAGCTGACGCTCGAGAGCAGCTGTGGTATTAACAGTCTATTGTCACTCCATGGGGCACTTCAAGAGGGCGTAGGCGATAGAGTATGAGTGCAGCAGTCGGAACGATTCGAACGGGCGGCATTGAAGGCACAAGTACGTAGAAACGGATTACAAGGAGAAGGCTCTGGAAAGATCCTGTTCACAGTTGAGTGAAGGTCAAACTGAATATACATCGACATTGTCCAGGTTGCTGATCTATTGGGTGTAATTCAGCAACGGAGATGCAGATAAGCTTAAGGAAGGTTCAGGTCGTTGAAAAGATAAGAGACGGCCACTCTAATGATAAGGAAGGCGGTGGGTGCAACGTAGTGATGAGGAAGAGATGCATTTTGAAATGTGCAGCAGTTGGAGTGTAATTAGTCGGTGTGTGTGATGGTTGGGTGAGATATGGCAGGAGAGTGAGGTGGAGTAATTTGAGGTCACAGTGGGGGAGAACGGCAGAGAGAGGTGGGAATTAGGAAGCGGAGAAGAAGTTCGGACAGAGTGCGGAGTAGGGGACTGCCAGGGCGCACACGTAGGAGAGGGAAGACAGCAACCGCGTGCATCTGGGACAGCACTATGAGCAGGGGAGCTATGAACGGAGAAGGAAGTGCAAAACGCCGCCCGCCTGCTGGAGGAACTGATGTGCAAGAGGGGAAGGTGTTGGTGAGGGAGAGGTGTGAAGGAGTTGCGAGAACGACGAAGCGTACCTGCGGAGGTGTGATGTGGGAAAGGAACATGGCCTGGAGAAAGTAAACAGACGCCACAGACACAGGGAGGAATCGGACTCAGCCGCATTAGAAATGCTGAGATGTGGCGTCAGATGGTGCAGCGGGGAAAAGGAGAAGAGGTAAAGACGTGGCAACGAGAGCACTGCAGTAGCAGGTAATGCCATGACAGGGCAGCCAGAGGGAGAATGGGGTACGAGCAACAGTCCGGACGGGGGGGGGAAGTGCCACAGCATTAGAGCGAACCTGGGAGGTGGAGAGAAAGTAACCGCAGAGATAACGGGGAAGACGCAGCCGTTTGAAGGGGAACATGGAGGGGCCCAAGACAGGAATGTGACGCAGACCAATTCATAATACTGTGGGGTAAAGAAAACGGCCAGAAGGCAGCGGAATAAGAAAAGGAGGAGGCGGGGAGAAAAACACCGAGGGGAGATAGGAGAGTAGGGGAGAAAACGGGAGAACGCGGCGGCAGGCCAAGGCAAGGGGCAGGAAAGCGATGCGAGACAAGGAAGGAGGGCCGGGATAGGTGGGCCGAAGATTTAAAGCATAAACCGTGGCAGGGAAAGAAATAAAAGCGTGAGAGGCCGTAAAGGGGGCCCGGATGAAACAGTAGTTAAACCACCAGATGAGGTGACAGCACACGCTGCAAAAAAGTCCTTAGTGGCCGGGAAAATAGGAAAAGAGGAAAGGGTACCGCAGTCCGGCGGACCGCTACCAAGACAGTCCCGGAAGGCGCAACGAACAAAGGTCGCCCCACCATACCGGCATGTGTAAGAGAGTGTGACGAAGGAGAGAAATGTGTGTGTAGAGCAGGAAAGCAGTATATAAACGACAAACTCGGACGTTAAGCCCGGGGCTAGTAGCAACAGCTGCGGGATGAATGGACGGTGACGTGGTGAATGATGAGGGTGTTATAAAGAAGGTCGCAAACGAGGATGAAAGATAAATGGGGAGATAGCAGACACGCGTTAAAGGGGTGAGTCGACCAGGGCAAGGGGAAAAAATAGTACGTAGAGATAAGAAAAAGAGGAAAACAAAAAAAATTTTAAAGAAAACAGAAGGTAATAGAAGAATTCCGGAAGCTTGAAGCATCGTGTGAGGGGGTGAGATTGTGCCTTTGCGGGGAACGGTGGGGGTGGTGTGGTGTGTGGGGGTGGTAAAGAAGAGCAGGAGTAAATACACTTAAGGGAAGAAGAAATAAGAAGAAAGTATGAATTAAGAGAAATCTGTTACATAAGAATTTTAAACAAATCCTAATAGAATGAGAAAAATAAAATAATAAGTTGAAAAAAAATAATGAGAGAATAAAGAAGACAAACAATATATAGACAATGTCAAAAATAGAAGAAAATGAACAAGAAGAAGTAGAAGAAGAAAAAAATAACAATAATAAAAGAATGAAAAGAAAATCATTAAGGAAAGAAAAGAAAAGAAGAAGTAAAAGAGTAAAAAATGAAGAAAAAAAATAAAAAAATACAATGAAGTGAGGGGAAAGAAATTAATGGAAGGTGAAGCAGGAAAGCAAGATAAAAACGAAGTCCCCGTCGAACTAACGACTGAATCCCGGGGTGCTTAACAAACAGCGCGAGTAATGACTCAGGGACGGATGAAAGGCTTGTGAAAGTATAGTGACTTCAAAAAGTGGTGCGAGACAATTGGAGAGAAAAGTAAAATGTGAGTAGAAAACATAAGGCGAGCGCGGCCGGTGGGAGGCTGATCATAAAAATATTGGATATTAGAAAATAGAAAAAAGTTGTAGATTGAAAATAAAAAAAAAATAATAATGAATACAAATAAAGAAAACTATATTATGTAAAATGCACGTTGAAAGCAGGAATAACAGGAAAGCTCAGATGAAAGCAGGAAATACAAACTGAGTTCGACGAAAGTCCCGCGGGCTAGCAGGGAGCGTAGATGTACGGGTGGACGAACTGGTAAATCAGCATAGGTAGGAGTGGAAGAAAAATAAGGAAGGAGAAAGGAAAATGATGAACGCAGAGGATAGTTGGAAAAGAAAGTTGTACGGGGTAATTAATTGTACATAGGAGACATATGAGGATGACGGTCTCGCTGATATAGGTAAGAGGGCGCCGGCTGGCGGCACGCTGGCTGGCAGGGTACCTTGAAGAGGGCCGCGGCGCGCACGCGCGGTGGGCGGGCTCACGGGCGGACGCGACGCGGGAACGGCGCGGACTTCGCCGACACCACTGGGGGAACTTAGAGAAGATGAGGCGTGGACGACGCAGAATTGGAGAAAAAGCATGAAGCAGAGAAGCAGACCGATGCAAACTTGATTGAATAGACACACAATTCGCTGTACCTCACCTGATAACCGAGGGGAGACACCTCAGAATGGGCTAGGCCAGGTACGCAGGGGGCAGAAACGTCGGAGAAGAAAAGTAGTGGACACGCAGTGAGCACGTGAGTATATTGACGCCGTTCAAAAACTCCGGGACTTCATATCTAAACAACAGAAAGAACACGAAGAACACGACCTACATAAATGGGAAAAACTATCAAATAAGTGCCTGGAACCATCAAAAACCGAGCAGCAACAAAGGGCCAGCAAAGCGAGAAATTGCAAATGTAGAGGACCAGAACTTCCACAAAGGGGAGCCAGCACCGGAACCCCAATGAAATTGGACTACCAACCGAGTGTCAACAAAGGGGCAGCAAGCGAGACATGGCAGCAAAGGGGGAAAGGCAGCAAAGAGATAGCAGATCAATAGCGGACGATGCCAAGTAGTGAAAATTTTCTAGCAGATCAATCTGTGATTGATGCAGCAAAGAGGAGCAGCAAAACTGATTGATACAAGAGAATGTCTGACGAAGAAAATGCGCAGGGGGGGGAAGGGGATGGTGAGGGGCGAGGGAGAGGGTAGTGTTGGAGTACAAGAGCCCCAGGTGTGGGGGGTAATGGAGTTGGATGTGGCAGCGTAGTTGGGTGGAGGTAGCGAGGGCTGGTTTGGGGGGTGGGGGCGGAGACTGTGTTTAAATAGAGATTCTATGATGGGTGGCGGCTGAGAGGATAAGGAGGGGCAAGTTGTTAGGTGGGAAGGGCAGGGAGAGGAAGGGTGGGGGTTTGATTTACTGGTTCATGATTAATTTAAGGGTCAAAATATTATATAAAAATATACAAACTGGCAAGTTGATTGCGGAGAGCGTCAGGGTGTGGAGGCGAGGGGAGGGAGGATGTAGCAGGATTCCATGGGTGGATGTGGGAGTGATGGAAGGAAGAGGCACGGGGATGGCGAGCGGAGGGGGTGAGGTAGCAGTAAGCGTGGCATGGGTGTGGTTGTAAGGAGGAGAAGGAGCTACGAGCTGGAGTGACGTTCGGCTGCCGCAGAGTGGAAAGTCCTCGTGCGTTGTGATATTACGAAGCCGCGGGTGTGTGGCGATGGGGGTGGTTTAGGGGAGGGAGAGAGGCAAATGACAACAGAACGCCAAGCAGACAGGGACCTTAACAGAAACGCAGGGCGAGGACCCAGATCGTGACATACCACTACATTTCTGGTCATCTATTTGGAGCCACAGTTGGATCGCAACAGAAAGCGCGCTGACCTGAAGCCCCCCACGAACTGATGAAATGGTTCAATTGCAGGCCGGTGATACTCTTCAGTGTAGACAATTGGCTAGAAGTAGCATGGGCAAAAAAATGCAAAATAAGGCGGCGACGACCCAGATAAGGTGGGCAAAGGGGGCCAAAAACGAATGGGTGTGCATCCTACTCTCCCTGTTAATTTCGGATATAGAATTGTGTCACGGATATGTCCAGAGGTCGGCGGGCCGAAGGCGACACGTACGATAACGAGATATCAGCAAAACGAAAGAGAGAAGATGTGAAAGAGTTAAGGCGGTTACGCGGCGAGCTTGTGACAGTGAGAAGCGCTAGAAACGGTTTACAAGATAGCCAAGGCCGCGGGGTGCTGAGCAGAACAATCGAGGTCAGTCCGGCCAAAGGATAACAGGTGGAAAAAAGAATACAATCTCAAAGAAGCAATCGAAAAAAGCCAATGCATGGAGCGAAAAAAATAGAACTGATAATGAGGTGGTTACGTCGCGATTAAGGGAAAATGGGCAAGAGTGAGGGGTGGAAAGCACAATACAAAGTAATGGTTACTGGTTATATTATTATGCTAGAAGGGGTACCACTAAAATGGAAGTAAAGAAGAAGGATGTAGCAGATAAGTTGAAGACGAACTAGAGGGGAGCATTGTGAGAGAATATTCAGACCGACCTCGCAGGTAAGGATAAAGGGGTGAGATTCAAAGCCCATATAGAAAACCTGAAGGAGAGGGCACCCCAAGGAGATTGTGCGAGTATTAAGGAGGAAAAGGAGTCAGGAAGGAAAGCCGGGGGCGTGGTCAAATTAGGTCCGAACGTGAAATCGGTAGACGAAAAGAAGAACGTGTTGCTCAAAAAAGGTCGGGCGGGGTGCAAAGAGGAAGAAAAATGGAGTCACAAGAGGTGCCGCAACCTAAACGGAAAAGAAGGGAATGGCCGGATCAGGATGGCGATAAGCTCTAGATCGAATCCAAAAATATGGGCGGCGGACGAAAAAAAGGGAGAACAAAGAAAGTTGGGGGCTGAGACAGCACGGAAAAGATGGGCCGGAAGGGGAGCGGACTTGAAGGGAAGCAGTAGTGGGAGGAAGGACTGAAGAGAAGGAGAGTTGTGGGTAAAGATGCTGAGAGAGGGGGGGCACAATGGAAGTCCTGAAAGAGTCAGTGATAAAAAGGCAACGAGAAGTGGTGGGTTTGTGCTTACGTAGGGGTGAGAGGTCGTGTGCGCAGCGTTGGCCTAGTGTGTGGAGGAAAGAACTGGTTGTAGTTGACAGAGGCAGTGTAGGAGGGAGGGGGCGTGCACAGCAGAAAATGAGGGAGAGGGGGCACTGAATTTCTAGCGAAAAGGGCAAAGGGCAGAAGGAAGTAAACAACTTGAAGGAACGCTTCGTCGCGCGCTCGCCGCGCGCGCGCGCATAGATAGAGATGGATGAGAAAGAGAATTAGTGGAACGAAGTAAGAAGTTGATAAAGAAAGAAGTGATGTGAATAGTTTTACATTATTGATTTTTCTATGATTTGGAGAATTGATATAGTTCGAAGACAATGATCCGAGATAAAAGAAGAATTGAATATAGTAGGAGAATGGTGATATTAGATAGATAGATAGATATATATTATAGATATAACTGACACCTACAACTGAAAAATACCGAAAGGAAGGAGGAAAGGGCTAAGAAGTCCTTACCCAGGGGGGAGTAGTGCGACCAAAAAAGGAAAAGAGCTCGGTAACCAATGGCATTCATCTGATGGCAGGCCGGTGCAAGTAATTAAGACCGCCAAATGCAGGACGGCATAGAAGTGTGTCGACTCGGCAAAACAGCTGAGCCAGTAGAACAAGTCGGATGAATGCGCGGTGCGTTTGGCACAAACACGTTGCGAAAAGCGGAATGTGTACGAGCTATGACGGAAACCAAAAGGCGAAAACTGAAAACGTCAGGTAAGGGAGGAAGTATTAATATAGAGGAAAAAAATGCAAAATAATAAGAAAGCAAAAAAAAGAAAATAAAGTCAAAATGAAGGCATTGGATGTTGTATATATAGGGCTCAAAATACACCTCAAATATATGTATAAAGGCATAAGAGCGAGAGAACGCATGAGTGACGGGTTGAAGGCTATGGATAAAGAGAAAACGACATAAGGAAATGAGAGGCAAGAAGGCGAGGGTGGGTGGTTATAAACTGATAGAATGAGATGGTGGGTGAACCATCAAATAAGTACCAACCCAACCACGATATAGTAGCCCTCTCAAGGTAGGAGGCGATACCAGCTGTGAAGGGGAAAAAAGTTTCAGTACCATATTGAAGAAAACGAGAGAAATGGGGAATTAGGGTAGAGGCTGTAAGACTCCAAACCGGAGTGAAACTTAGACAGGTTGAGAAGGAACAGTAATGTGACGTATGATAGGTGCATCAGAGAGACAACCGGGCTTAAAAGGAGCAATATGTAACCCAAAAAGATTCAGACGTGCAGAAAATAGGGTGAAGGAAAAAAAAAAATAAAGATTCTAGACGAACCAAAGTGGTAAAATGAGATGTAGGGGTACAACGAGTGCACAAAGGGCTTAACGGTGACCTTCCCCCAACCATTCCTACACCAGAGGACGAGTTAAGATCGGGGGGAAATGGTGTTGTAGAGATGGCGATCGATAGTTAATGGGGTGCCCCAGGAAGTAACATAGAGGTACCCAAAAGCCAGGTTGAGATCAGGCAGAAAGAAAGAAAAGGAAATAAGCTAAAGTAAAATGCTTATAAGTCAAAAGAGTGGAAATAAAAAGAGTGTCGGGACGTGGCAAGGGAATGAAAGTAAGTGATTTGGGCTAGACGAAAAAAAGTGGAAGCAAGGGGGGGGGGCCAAACGCGGGAGCAGCGGGGATAAGGGGCAAGAACCAGCACGCTCAAAAAGACGCCACGAAATGGGAGAGAACAACCGCGGGAGAGAGAGGAGGACTTTGCCGGAGGCAATCTTGCTACTCCAAACAGCTTTGTGTTGGTTATAATAAGGAAAATGTATATCTCTGGGTAATATAATTGGAGTTGAAAGAAATAAGGTTTGCCATGGGTGCCGTGGAACTGTACTTCAGCGGAGCGTATAACCAGATGGAGAGAAAAGAAAAACAATCGGGCAGGCAGATACGACCAGAGCGCGGAATGGAGAGAAACGGGCCAGGGGGTGCAAACAGAAATAAAAAAACAGGAGGAAGGTATGAGACAGACAAAACTCAGAGAGGGCGCGGAACAAACAGAGAGAACATTGGATTCTGGCGGGACTCTGGGTGGTTGCAATGAAATGGGACCAGAGTGGGGGTGGAGATAGAAAAAGTGGCAAGCAGGAGGCTATGAGAGAGGAAAGTGAAGGATCATAGAACGGGACAAGTTATGTGAGAGTGACAAAGAGAAATATTAGGATGACCAAAGAGGTAGCTAGGTAGATAGGAAATGGGGGAAAAGGCACATAGTACAAAGCCACGCAGGAGTTGGTGAAATTGGTAGGGTCAATGGAACCAGCAACAGCAAAACTAGAGAAGGAGCGTAGAAAGAAAGAGATAGGAAGAACCGCTCAACATGACGATGGCGCCAGCCCAGGAGATGTCTAACAGGCGTGCCCACGAAAATAAGAGGAACACAGCTGACTTTGAAGAATGCAGGCCACAGTGACAAAGTGCACCTCACGAAAAGGAAAGAAGAGATTCCATGGTACAAAATTTGAGGACGAGCAATTAAGGAGCAGTGGTCAGAGGCTAAAGCCCAGATGCAAGTAGTGGGGAAAAAAACTACAGCGAAGGATCCGTAGAGAATATAGCGGGGAGTAAATAAGGGAAAAGTAGAAACAGGGAGGAAATAAAACATAGAGTGAAAAACGTATAAGGACTCTGAAGCGAATTGCAAACAAGGGCAGATAGGAAATGGAATGCGCTTAGAGTGATTGAAGCTTTGAGAATGGAGGACTGAGGTGTTGGCAGAATGAGCAAAAATCGAACTCGAAAGTGATAAGGACGATCACTGAGAGCCTGAGTCCAAGGGATGGCGAGAATACCTTCAGGACAAAAAGAAAAAAGAGTGGCGAGGAAATAGTTCAATAACGCGGACGCGCGAGTTGGGAAATAGCCAAAAAGCCAGTAAAGGGGGGAACCAAAAAGGAAAAAAATGCAGGAAGAAGAAGATAACTGCGGATAGAGATCACGTGCCTCCGCATGAAAGTGGGAGTCAATTGACTTGAGAACCACTGCAAGGAATGGAGCAATATAGAGAAAAGCAAAAAAAAGTGGGTAGGCTGAAACGTGCATTAGAGAAAGAACATTGCGTGCTCTGTTAACCCCCCCGGAATAAGGCGAGACGAACAGATTAAACTTGAGAAAGCTGTGGGTGTCTAGAAGGCACAGGCAAGGGGTGTGTATGTGTATGGGAACACTCAGATGGATATGCGCTAAGATAAGAGTGAGAACTGAGGAAGAGGAGAAGTATGTGCAAGGTGAATAGCTTGTGGGGATGATTAACGTTAGAGGAAAGAAAAGTAAGAGTGTGATAGTAAAAAAAAAAAACGAAATAAACGTGGTAACGCCGTGCAAGTTCGGCGAAGTGGATGAAGCGAAGGGGTTACATTGATTAGTTCAGTGGAAAAAGGTGAAGAGGAGAGACTGGATGGGATATGTGTTGAGGAAAGGCAAATGTTGATGTCGAGCGTGACTGAAACATGAAGGAACCAAAAACTTGCGAACGGGGGCGGAAAAGGGGGGGCGAGTGGAGGGGAAAGATAGAGAGAGAAGAGACAGGCGGCAAGGGGGTTGGGAGTTTAAGACGTTGAGAAGGCAAGGGATTAAAGCTAAAGGTGTGGAAAGCTTCAAGAGGGGGGTGGGAGGCAGGAGCCACTCGCGAGGAAGGGAGAGGACATAGTGGGGGTAAAGTCGAATTGTAGGGGTTAATGTGGGAGAGGTACGTGCAGAGAGGGGGGGAGGGATCGAAATGGTACATAACATATCACATAGTTATTTCGCTACAGTTCACAAGGAATTTGTTATTTTAACAGTTTTGGGGGCAGAGAAAAGGAGAAGGGTGAGGATATGGCGGAAGAAGATGGTGGGGTATGTGGATTAGGAAGACTTGGTGAGCTGTGAAACACAAGAGGAGTCCTAGAGTTGAGAAGGTGTGGGAGATAGAGGATGAGCGAAGGGACAAGAGTTAGGAAGTGAAGGGGGGGAGGGTGGTAGAAATTTGAGGGGAAACGAGGGAGAAAGGGAAGGCAGGGAGGGAGAAGAAGGAGTTAGCGAAATCATGGTAACGTTGTGGGGCGAGGATAAAAGAAGAGAAGGGAAACAAGTATGCAGATTTCGGAATTAGGTGAAAGATGAGATGACAAAAGGCCGGGTCTACAAAGCGATTGGTGGTGCAAGAAGACGTAAGACATGGTAGGGCGAGTTGGCGGTGCCTTGACGCTTTTTAAGGAGGACGCGGACACGGATATTTAAGTAGATAGTGTGTGGAGACGATTGTGGCGCTGGACGAAGAAGGACGAGAGCCATACAGGGTATTCAAGCCAAGGAATCATTAGCAAAGTGAGATGATGCTAAGGGGCCGAGTAAATGAAGACTAAAATGAATATGGAATTTTAATCCGGGTTCTAGTAGCATACGTGTAGAGAGGAGGTGGGAAGAAGGTTAAGTGAGAGAAGAAAGACAAACCACGGTGAGAGAAGGATAGTGCATGCGCGGATAATCGGAGAGATGAACTGGCGCCCATCATGGAGCTGTACCTTAAGAATAGTGAAATTGAACGTCCACGCGCAACGGTTAGGCAGCCAGGTAAAGGTGGAAGGAAAGGAAAATTGGGACAGAAAATATGGAGAGGTTCCATTTGTATAGATGAAGAGGGATATTATGGTGAACAAGAGAGAGATAAAGGTTGAATATGGAGCTGAAGACACTTGCGACGAGCAGGTGAAAGCAGCTTCGGAATGAGAGACGAAGGGGAAAGGAACAAAGCGGGAGCAAAGGAAGAACAGGGATTTTATAGTTGTGCAATAATTGTGAAGGTAAGGAGAGCTAAAGGAGAAGGAAAGGACAGGGAGGGTGAGGAAAGACAGGTAGAGTGCAGCGAAAAAGGAAAAAAGAGACAGGGAGGAGAAGGACTACAAGCCACAGGAGTAAGGTCGCACGGAAACCTGAGCGAAAGGGTAACTGCGGTATAAAAATTGACGAATAGGTTGAGAGGCCCGGAGGAATCCGAATGAAATGGATGGTGTGTAGTTGGGTGAGCGGGGTAAAAGAACACGGCGGCGCTTTAGGGCAAGAAGGAACCCGTTAAGAAAGATAGGAAGAGGGGCGGTGACATGAGGCTAATTAAGGAATTAAAGTAGGTTGAGACGGGCCAGGAGCGAAGGATGTAAGTAGGACCAATGAGCAAAGAGCATTGGGGCACGAGGAAAGGAGAGAGGGAGAAAGGGTAACACTGAGATATATCTATGTATCGATTAGTGAGCAAAAGGGAAGCACACCGATCAGAAGTTGTATGGAGGAAATATGTACGCGTGTCAAATGAGCCGAAAACGTAGGCGAATAGGTATCGACTGGGAGGGTTTAGGGGTGCTGACAAAGCGGAGGAAAGTGAAGGCGGTGTGAGGCGCGAAGAGTAGGAGTAAAGGACCATCAGAGTGGGGTATTGGAAGATCTGTTAACTTGGAAGGGAATGGAAGTTCCACGGAGGAAAGGAAGTAAGGGGAAAGGGGGGGGGCAAAGAAGAATTGTAAAGTGAAGAAGGTATAGGAGATCCGTTAGAGGAGAAATAGAGGGAGGGTGAATCACTTAGAAAGTGAGGAGAGAAAGTGGTTGTGGGTTGAGGGGGAGGAGTGTAAGCCAGGGAAGGAGTGGTAAACGGGGAAAAGCACAAGGAACGCGTTGCACAGGCACATGTCGAAAACAAAGAAATAAAAAGAAACAAAGTGGAACGGAAAGGGAGGGGATGGTGAGGCGGGAGTGAACGAAGAACATTTAAGATTCAACAAGAACGTTAAAATTCTTAAAGAGTTAAAAAGTAAATGGGGTGATTATGAGTGTATACGATACTGAGATTGTAAATTGATGGGTGGAGTGCCCATGGCCACGAGGAGCTGGTGGAACTTCTCGTTGTTTCCTATCATTCAAGGAAATCCCAAAAGGCAAAAGCTCGAATCACACTATAGCCAGATCAAATTGTGATGCAAGTTATGTGCGAGGGGAAGAAAAACTATCCGAAAATATGGCAGGGATGCCAGACCCAATAACATAGTGTCTAAAAACGAGAGAAAGTGCTCAAGACATGGTGTTTTCTTTTGCCATCTGCCATATTTTTAACATTACAATAAGAATGTTCATGTAAAGATAATGCTCACAACGAAGCAGCGAGGACCACTGTGAAGAATGAAAAATAATGCTGTGTTTTATTGAGTATACCGACAAAGATCTACCTAATAGTTTTTATAATTGTTGTGTATGTGTGAGATTTAAGAACAACTGGGCATTAAGGTTATGATGTTAGGGGAGTTTCTCCTATCTCCCTTTTATTGATTACCATTCAGGAAAGAAAGTCTACATTTCTTTTGTAAAGTAGGCCTAGTTTTTCAATCGAGTCTTTTGCTTTTATACTTATATTTTATTTTGGGTATATACTGGACAAAAGGATAACTCACTTGAATACTTGGAGAACTCTACCAATAAAATTTATTGTTGGTGAAATATAAAGATTTGAATTTTTGTGAATTTGCTGTTTTTAACAGAAAACCATTCATTGCCTTATGCATCATGCTATAATGAACTTAGTAGCGCTGAAAGGGATTCGTAAATTAATAAAAATTAAAACACAATGCGTTTAGCTCTTCCATTATATTTTAGGGGATGAGTTTCTAGGAATTTCATTTTTAAATAAAATATAATAATAATAATAAGAATGTATATAAAAATTAATAATCTTAATAGTAATTATTAAAAAATAATAATTAATAATTATAATATGAATAATATATAATGAATTAATAAAATTAATGTAATAAATTTGAATAAAATATTATTAATAAATAAAAGTATTGATTATTATTTTATTATTTATATTTTAATTAATATAAATTTATAGATATAGAATAATAGAATATTAAATTTAAATGGAAATTAAAATATATATTATATGATAATATAATTAAATCTTAATAATAATAGATAATTAATATAATTAATATATAATTAATATTAATATGATAATAGATGATATAATTTTTAAATCTAGATTAAGATTAGAAGTCCGATAAAGCTTGTATCCGTGCAGATTAAGGATGGCGCGGGATGGCGGATCAATAGGAAGCAAGGGGGGCAACATGAAGAAGAAAGCAAGACATAGTAGAAGATAGTGGAGATCAGTTGCGTATTTACTCCCCTGATTATAGAATAAAGATCTCTACTAAATTTAAAGTAATGGTAAGTTGTATTTAAAAGGCAATTTACTTTAATTATTAGTATATATGTATTTGAGACAGTATTAGTAGGTAATAAAATTGATATTAATTAGTGAGTAATGTAATAGTGGTAAAACTTTAAACTGCTGTGGACGCCCCTGCTTCGAAGTAGGTTGCTGCAGGTAAGTGTGTAATGCATTATAGGTGTGGTTAGTTTGTGGCGCAGTGAACAGAGTAGTGTGCGTGTAACGTTAGCAAATAGTCCTGGATGGACGATCTATTGTTGCATAATTTATTCGTCAAATTTTTCTTATATTATTTATTCTTTTTAAGGAAAGGAGACGTAAAGGACTCGCTGAGGTTTTCGGAAGAGATGAAAGATGAAAAATAAGCCGTATCAGTTATTAAGCTTATGCTTAATTTTCATCATTTTTTTAATAACTCATACATAAAGATGGCTTCTCTCATTTCAGCTCGCAGACCCTTCTTATTCGTGCTTTTTTTGCAGCTCATACACGAGTGGGAATACATGCTTTTTGTCACTCCCAATGTTATTTATCATGAAGAGTATAAATTTGAAAGGAGAGTGTGCGCTGCTCTTGCTGCTTCTGAAGCAGAAACGCTTCGTTGGTGATTGATGACGAAGGACTCTTGCTCTGAAGTGGTTTTCCTCTACACCAAAGTCCGAGTTCAGCTTATAATGAAGGCTTATTATTTTCTCCATGTTAATAAACACGGGAATGTAATAAATCTTCTCCTCTCTTTTTGTTACTAGAATAAATGTATAAAATTGAATTAATTTTTTTTTAATTTTTTAATTTTTAATTTTTTACTCTGTATTTGAGAAGTATGCGACATATTTAAAAATATTTAGTGTTAAAAATTCGGACGAAAGGCTTGAATAATATTTTAGGATTTTTTAAGTAATAATAATAATAATAATAATAATAATAATAATAATAATAATAATAATAATAATAATAATAATAATAATAACAACATATTATAAAATTTTGTTTGAACTGAACGCGCATCTTTGTTAACGCTTTCGTGCTTCGACTCAAGCAACTTCTAACATCAATTTGCGAAACACCAAATTTTTAAATTAAAATAAATTCGATGCCAAAATTGAACGATGCATTTGATACAGTTTAATTCTTAATATTAATTTTAATCATTTTTATGCTAACAAGAAGAGGCAACAATAATTATCAATTTTCAAACACTTTATTGAGATTAGTAATAGCACATTTAGAGTATTTCAGTTTACAAAGTAGGTCCTGCACTACTAAATACATCTATTTAAATAAAATATCTGTTCACAGCTCTGTAAAGAAGACTTTTGGAGGAAATAAAGCAGGTTACTTCGAACCCCCAACCATTTATACACACACGAAATTTGATGACAATAATATTAATAATAATAATTATTTACAACAAGGGTAATAGTGATATAATAGTAACATGTATAATTTTCAGGTTATAATGAACAGTAACACCATAATTTTAATAATAATAATAATAATAATAATAAAATAATAATAATAATAATATAAATAATACATAATAATAATAAATAATAATAATAATAATAATATAATAATAATAATATAATAATTAAATATAATAATAATAACAAAATCTCAATATCAGCATTTATTTTGATGTATGATTTTGATGCTTTTTCAAGCCTCCTGAAAGTAGTTTTTTCTACAGAAGAAATTTTCTTCATATTATTTGGAAGAAATAAAAACTATTGATTTTTATAATGTACCAAGCTTTCGTCCGTATACTTCGGACATTTTCAATGAATAGTTTTATTTTCAGATTTTCACAATTTTTATAAAATAATATAGTTTTAAACTATTACACAAAATAAATATAATAAAATTAATAATTTTAAAAAGTTAGAAAAAGTTAGCATGCATTGACTTTTTGTTATTTAATATGTTTAAAAAATTGGACATTTCATTATATTTATATTTATTACTGGTTTTTGTTTCTTAAGAGCAATGATTCCCCTAGAAGCCACAATTCATAAAAATCATTCTTTCTTTTTATGATGGAAAAGTTTTTCTGTTATTTTTGTTATCGGGATTTTTGTTATGTTCTTCTTTAATATGTTGAAATATTGTGACGATTTTCAAATGTTCTGAAAGTGGATGTAAACGCCTCTTATATTCGGATACACAACGAATACCTCAACATGAGAATGTCGCAGCATAAGTATAAGCCGAGTAAAGTATTTCACCATTTTTAAGAAAACATAACAAAAATTTAAAATAAAAGAAAACTTTCCATCATAACAAGAACGAAATGATTTTTATGCATTGCGTATAGGGGAATCATTGCTCTTAAGGAAACAAACAAACAGTAATATAAAATATAATGAAATTGTCCATTTTTTAAACATATTTTAAATAACAAAAAAGTCAAAGGCATGTTACCTTTTCTAACTTTTTTTAACTTTTGAATTTTTTTTTTTTTTGTAATTAGTTTAAACTATATTTATATTATAAAAATTGTGAAAATCTGAAAATAAAACTATTCATTGAAAATGTCCGAAGTATACGGACGAAAGCTTGGTACATTTATGAAATCAATAGTTTTATTTTACTCCAGAATAATATTGAAGAAATTTCTTCTGTAGAAAAAACTACTTTCAGGAGGCTTGGAAAAGCATCAAAATAATAATAAATAATATAATATAATAATAATAATAATAATAAGTAATAATAATAATAATAATAAATAATAAATAATAATAGCGAGAAAAACACAGTGAAAATTCCCTGAAAATAATAATATTTATGGTATACAATGGTTATATGAATACTAATAATATTGGTAAGTTTAAGATAGTTATTACATCACAACTAGTCACTTTATTGGACAAAGAATATATTACAGACTACCACTAATGCATAATCAGGGATAACCGCACTAAGATAAACAAGAAATATAAGATGGTTTTCATCCCTTAGATGCTTGGAGGAGAGCCTTGAAGCCGAAGACCTTTCATCATTTTCGTTGTGTTCAAGAAAGCATGGTTGTTTTCAATCCCTCAATAACTCCGTTTCTTCATCTATCTACTTGACGTAATCTTCCACACAACTATAATATCTTCTTCGAAAACACAATATAAAAAGACTTAAAATGTCAATGATAAGGAAAAAAAAGTAAGTAGTAAAAACATTAATATTAAGAAGATACTAATAAAAATAATATAATAATAATAATAATAATACATAATAATCTTAATAATAGTAATAATAATATATATTAATAAATAAATAATAATATAATAATAATAATAATAATAATAATAATAATAATAATAATAATAATAATAATAATAATAATAATAATAATAATAATAATAATAATAAAAATAATTACGCATGAAAATAAACCTTCAAATAATAATCTAATATCCCTTTGCATAATATGAATAATAATAATAATAATATATTTTTTAAGAAAATTTTAAAAAAATTACTAACATCTCCTCTCTCTCTCTCTCTCTCTCTATATATATATATATATATATATATATATTATACTTGAATGTATGTATTTTGTATACTATATATATATATATATATATATATATATATATATATATATATATATAAATATATATTATATATATATATACAGTATATTATATATATAATATATATATATATATATATATTCTATTTTTTTATATATTTTTTTTTTATTTTATATATATTATATATATCTATATATATATATATATATATATATATATATATATATATATATATAAAGTGAGTCAGTTTCCTTGAATCGAGTTCGAAAAAAAAAATTTGTTCGTCATTTTCATGAGAAAATCTCCAATACTATTATTTATTTTAAAATATAAATGATACACTATTATTATTATTATTATTATTATTATTATTATTATTATTATTATTATTATTATTATTATTATTATTATTATTATTATTATTATTATTATTATTATTATTATTATTATTATTTTTATTATTATTATTATTATTATTATTATTATTATATTATTATTATTATTTTATTATTATTATTATTATTATTATTATTATTATTATTATTATTATTATTATTGGAGCTAAATTTTTTGCCAAAGTGACTATTGAAAATTCAAAAGTATAATAATAATAATAATAATAATAATAATAATAATAATAATAATAATAATAATAATAATAATAATAATAATAATAATAATAATAATAATAATAATATGTGCGAACAAAAATCGGAGATGGATTTAAGAAAATCATGTTGAAACATTGAAGGGATAGAGAGAGTAAGTAGCCAATGGATCTATCGAGACTCATTCAACTAGAGTAAATAGGCCCAATCATACAACAAGCCCATGCAAAACCCATATAGCACCCTAGGGCTTGTCAATATCTCACATAGTATATACCAACTATGATCTTTTCAAAATCAAAAACTACGGCTAAGGTACACGCTAACCACACTCCAATTTTTAATTGGTGTGTCATAGTTACAACATCGGTTTTACTTTAATAACTAACTAAAAACCCGCCAATTTGGATTAGTCAAAATACACTACGTGATGCCCAAACCATCCATATGCCTATCTAATCCTTTTTTAAATGTTCCAAGTGATTTACACTTAAATACCTTCTTCGGCAAACCATTCAAAAAATTAACAACCCTATTACTGAATGAATGTTTTCTTACATCAAGATGGCATATGCCTTCTTCTTAATTTTCTTATCATGTCCTATGGTCTCCCGTTCGTGGTCTACTATAAAGAATTTATTGGGCTCAGTATTACCAAGATATGTAAATATTTTATAGACTTGTATCATGTTCCTCTAAGTAATCGTTTTTCCATAGAAAACATTCCTAACTCCGTCAGCCTCTCCTCATAGCTCTTACCCTCAAACCCTTAAATCATCCTTGTTGCTCTCTGTTGCACTCTATCCAGACTATCTATATCTTTCCTTAAATAAGAGGCCCAAACTTGAGTACAATACTCTAATACCGTCTTAGTGTAGCTATTATACAGCTTACTTATAACCTCTTTGCGTTTGTAAATGACATTGCGATTTATTATACCTAGCATCTTATTAGCCGTATTAGTTGTTTCCAAACACTGATTAGCTACTTTCAGAATACTGCTTATGATCACACCCAAATCTTTTTCTTGGTTCACAGACTCAAGATAATTTTGAACCTTTATGCATCCATCAATCTCTACTGAGGTAGCCACTTTGGTATCATCTGCAAATTTAGAAACCTTACATTTAAGACTTTGGTATAAATCATTTATATGTATCAGGAATAATAGTGACCTCAGCACTGAACCCTGCGGGACACGACTCTTCACTATTTCTCATAATGACATTTCCAATTAATAGTATATCCTGCCTTCTATTCCACTACAACTTTTTAATCCAACTATGTACCAATCCACCTATACTATATTGTGATAACTTTTGGATCGGTCTTATGTTGTAAATCTTACCAAAGGCTTTGCTGAAGTCTAAATATATAATAATATCAACTGGATCTCCTCGGTCAATGAAGTCAGTAATGTGTTCCATAAATTCGAAAAGGTTTGTCTGACATGATCTACCCTTTCTAAAACCTTACTGGGAGCCATACAATATATTGTTATCATCCAAATATTTCTCTATATAACCTTTCAGTAACCTTTCAGTATCTCTCAATTCCACCATATAGGTTTCTCTTCGCCACCATGATGGATCCATCTTTAAAAAAATAAATCCAAAATTTCCATAAAGTGTTCCCACATGATAAAACAAGTTTGGTCTTTAAACTTCTCTTCCCAGTCAATTATACTAAGCATTTCGGAAATCTAAGATTTTTTCTTATTAATTTGCAATTTTAGCCCAGACATCATATTCAAGTTAAATCTAATTATATTATGGTCCCTAATTCCTAAATTCTCCTCAACTCTAAAAACTCATCCACTATACTTTCATCGTTAGTTAATATTAAGTCTAACAGTGCTGCGTTTCAGGTAAGTTCATGGATCACCTGGCTCAAAAAGTTGTTTAGTATACAATTTATAAAAATAGGACTTCTGTGATCCACATTAGACAAGGAATCCCACTAAATGCCATAAAAATTAAAATATCCCATTATGACTATTCCTTTTTCTTTATTGTGGCATGCTGTCTCAATTTCTTTCGTCATTTCCGCATTTAATTTTTGATTCTGGTCAGGGGGTCTATGAAACGTCCATATTCTGTACGATTTATTATGCATAAGGATATCTATCCACACAGATTCAACATCATGATTAGTTTTAATGTCCGTCATTAACACAGATTGAATATTGCTTTTGACATAAAGTGCCACAACACCACCCTTCTTTCCTCTACGCTAGTATAAATAAAATAAATATCCGTCTATTTCATATTCCTGAAAGAAGTCTCCATAAAATGCTTCATTAACCCATGCTTCAGTAATAGTAATGAAAATAATGTCTATATCCTCCTCTATGGTATAACTAGTTATCTCATCTTTTTTTATTTCTAAGGCTCTGAGCATTTACGTAGAAGCGTTTGATACTCGAATTGATGTTACTTACATTTCTATTATCTTTATTTAAGCCTATAACAATTCTATTTTTATTTATCACACCACCATTAAAGTTACCATTTCTATAATTACCCATATCAAGAATTAGCCTATCGCCCATAACTTTAACTAATTTTTTGATAGACAAGTCTCCAAACTAACATTAAAAAGTTCAATACTTTACGACTCAAGTGAACTCCGTCTTCTGCAAAGAGATCTTTGTCCAGAAATTTTCTCCACAAACCCAAAAGCTTAATAGTTTCTGAATACATAATTTCCTAACTCTTTCATTTACACCTAAAGCCCTGCTTCTCCATTCCTGACTTGCACTTAACCTAGGTAAAATCCCAGAAATCATGCGCCTACTTCTATTAGCTTTTATCTTCTGAATCAGCCTCCTGTAATCTGCTATTAATTCTTCTGACCTACTATATCCTATATCACTTGTACCTACATGCACTATCACATTTGAATCGACATTTGTTTCTTCAATCTCTCTATCTATCCTATCTACGGCATCACTCACTCTGGCACCTGTATAACATTTCTCATTCGTTTCCTTTTATCCGTATCATAGAGTCTCCGATTAGCAATGTCTCAGCCTTCCCTTTAGAAAACTCAACGTTACCATTGGCCCTCTCCGATCCCTCTCCATCTAGAAGACAGTCACACCTTTACTGCAGGTTACAGATTGACTGACTTTAGAGATCCTGATCTTGCTATTTCTACTTTCTACAGCTCTCCATCTATCTGCAGACCTATTAACTACTTATCTAGTCCTTTCCCTCTTATCTTCCTTCCTAGGTGAATCACTAGTCTTCTCTACCCCTGTAGCCCACCCCCTCCTGATCTCGACATCCCCACTAGCTTTTTTCCTAACACTTCTCTCCTTTCTCAACTCAAATCCCAAATCGTTCAATTCAGACATATTTTCACTCAGACTTGCAACCTCCATCCTTAACAACACATTCTCTGCATTCAAAATACAAACAGGACGCTCGTTCACATTTTCACCTTTCACAGTTCCACAACTATCATACAGAGCATGCATACTTTAAATTATTAATAGGCTTACTAGCTTAGGCCTATGATATAAAGATTTGATCTAACTTAAGGGATATGAATATTTGGATTTAATTTAGCTTTACTACTAAAATATATGTAGGCCTACCAATTACTAACTATAGTTAAATAAAAATCAATAAAGCCTACTACTAATTTAAAATAAATTTTAACAAATATTCCTAATTTAAAGTAAAAATTTATGCAAGCTTAATTTTAACCTAGCCTAGGTCTATCCTTCAGCTTAAGAATTGCAAATAAACTAAATTAATTATAAATTTAAATATATTATAAATTTAACTTTGCTATTAAATTAAATTAGTATTATGTTATATAGTTAAATAGTAATCACTAAAACTTAAAACAAATTAAAATCAATAAGAAAAACTGAAGTAAAAACAAAAAATAATCAGAAAAACAAGATTTCGGCCTAATTTAACCTAGCCTCATGTTAGAGCTGAAAATTACCAATTGATCTAGATAATTAGCTAAAGAATTATCACAATATAAATATAAATTTCTTTAAAGACTGGGGTAAAAACAGAAAATCTATTTAATAAACTATATAAACTTGAAGCTTAGTGTTAGACTATCAGATATCTCTCAATTAAGTAAGCTGTATAATACCTAGTTGAAAACTCATCAGCTAAAATAAATTAACTAGAGAAATAATCACAAAAAAAAAACAGTTAAATACACAACACTAATTTGTAACCTAAATTCAATTGCAAATACATAAATTATACTAGTAAAACGGAAGAGCAAAGTGAAACACAACCTCACTCAGTGGCCACCAAAATCCAAGTGGTAGGGAAATATGGTAGACGAATGACATCTCTGATATCCCAGAAAAAGAGATACAATCCTCTCTTATTTCCTCGAAAAGGAAATAGTCCTGCTCTTTTTGATTACTCTGAGAAAGTTTAACTGCTACAAGTTTGAGAGTACTTGCGTAGCCCCCATGAACTAGAACTGTGACGTCACCCTTGTAAGGTTCTTTCTGGAGCATGTTCAGTAGGAGCTGAGGTAACTTTCGGTCTATCCGCATTTTTCGTAATTTATTGGGCTGTAAATAATATTTTTAATAGACAAAGGTGTCTTCCTTCAAACCAATTTGAACAGTTTTATTTATGTGTATATTTACGTAATAGAAATAACACTATTTTTTTTTACGTAAAGGTTAATTCTTAAAATATACATAATTGTACTTTGTGCAGAGTTAATGTAACTCGTCTTTCAACACTTGTCTCATCTTTCCTCTGTCCAGCTTCCTAAACTCACATTTAACCACTATGCTTATTCATTCGCACATACTACTGATTATGGCTGCATCACCCTTAAATTTTTCCTCGCTACTGAATCTGCATGCACTTTCTATGACTGACATACTTTCAAGTTCCATGTTGAGAGACATGTTTGTCGGCCATTAATTTTAGATTGTGTTCTGATTTTTCGCTTTTCTCGTCGAGTGTCGCAATTAGGCTTCTTTTATTTATTCATCAATAATATATCTTATGATAATATAATAAATATAATATAAATATATATATATATATATTATATATATATATATATATATATATATATATATATTATATATATAATATAATAATAAATTATATATATATATATAGTATATATATATAATTTTATAAATATATATATATTTATATATATTAATTATATATATATATTAGTATATATATATATATATATATATATAATATTATTTATATATATATTATATATAATATGATATTACTATATATATATTATATATATATACTATAAATATATATTATTATAATTATATATTATATAATAATCTATATATATATAATATATATAATATTATTATATATATATATAATATATATATATATATATATATATATATATAATAAATATATATATATATAATAATTATAATATGTTATGGGTTGTGTGTTGTGTGTGTGTGTGTGTTGTGTGTGTATGTGCGTGTGCGCGCGTGTGTGCGTGTGTGCGTGGGGTGGGTTGCATGCGTGTGAGGAGCATAGATGAGTAATGGTATAACTGCAGAATTTGAAAACAAAAACTAAATGAATTGGTATATAAAAAAAAAGTAAGTAAATGATGAAAATAATTTTTGTATTCTGAAAATATAATTTCATTGGAGAATTTTTTTACCTTCATTTATACACACTAACTCACAAATAATGATGCAAAAGAAAACGTTTTTTAATCGTCTTTTTTTTATTTTATTTTTGGTAAGTTTCATTCTACAATTGTTTAAATTATTTTTACTATTTTCTTTACTCGATTTTCCCCCATTTTTACAGCAGCTTTAGAAGGGTTGGGACAGATCTGTGCTTTGGTGTATGATTTTTCATGATCCTGCTGAAAAAATATTTTACTTTTATTTGTTTAAAATTTAAATTGTTAATTATGAATTTGTATTTATTGTTAGTTTTTTTATTGAGCTTTTTTTATTAGAAGCAACTATTAAGAATGGAAATTTTTTTAAAACATGGAAGTTTTTAAAGAGCAAATTCATTGATTAAAGGTCAAACCTTAAGAGGTAGATTAGCTTGGAATCACGTCGTTCCTATGGAAGATAAGAAATTAAGTAAATCAATGCTAGTCCCAAGGAGAGCGTGGTAACGATTTCTAGAAAGGGAGGAGTAAAAAGAAGGATTGTTTTTTAAATTCTATTCCAAATTTTACTAATTTGAAGTTAATAGAGTGATTAATTGTGGAGAAATTCAAGTTAAAATTTTTTTTCACCCAACTAATCTGGAAATTAAAATGTGTAAATGAACGGAATTGAACAAACTGGGAGAAACTC
>JABUQX010000061.1:70000-78223 GCA_015478945.1 Trachelipus rathkii
TCTTTCCGATTCTATTTCTCGCTGATCTGGATAGGAATTTCCGGGTGGGGGGTCGTCTCAACCTCGTGAAATCAATTCTTTAAAAAAACTCAACTTTACAATCTCCTCTCAAGAACACCTTCTAGCTTCTATTTCTTTCGACGTTCTCTCGTCTTCTCCTGTTGACATATAAACATTCTTGGCCTTAACATAAACAAAAAAAGTTCTTGGAAACCTACATCACAACGGTTGCTAGGGCGCCTCAAAGAAACTGGGAGTTCTGTTTAGACTGCGAACTTTTTTTTCTCTTCAGTTGCTCCAAGCTTATACTTATTCGAATTTGTATGAAGTACTGCTCACATATCTGGGGGGGCTTGTTTCAACCCGGGCTTTTGGCATAATGTCGAGTCGAAGTGAAAAAAAGGCTTATAAAAAAACTGTCCTTGCACTTTCCAGTTCACTTGACCCTCATCTTTGCGGCGCGATGTTGTGCTTTATCTCTTTTCTATAGATCACCCACAGTGAGGTGCTCGATGGGAACTATCCACTCGCGTACACCACCTTTACGACGCCCTCGGTGCACAAGGGGTGCAGTGTCTTCGCCTGAATTTTGTGATTATATTATAACTCCAGGCTAGTTCGCTTGGGTGCTTCCTTCTTTCCTCCAGCCTCTGTTCTGTGAAGTTCTCTGAGTCCATTCTTCTGTGTTGCGTATGAATTAATCTCTCTCACTTAACACCTGGCGTCTGTGCTTCATTTGCGTAATTTCGTTAGTCTGATGAATACTCTGAGGTGTTAGCACACCCCTCCTTGACATAGGGCTCTTGCCCGTGAATCGGTAGTGACAGCTGTTAAATGCCCATAGGGTGCTTTTGTTTTGCCCTGAAGCATGTTGGTGGATTGGTTCTTTTTTCTAGTTGACTGAAATACTCCTGATAGCCATGGAAATTATGACCAAATTTTCCCAGCAATTTTAAATTTATTTTTTCTAAGCCACTTTCATGGGGAAAATATTATTAAACCCCTATATATGATATATATATATATATATATATATATATATATATTTATTATATATATTATAATATATATTATATATATATATATATATATAGTATATATATGATTATATATATATATATATAATATATATATATAATATCATATATATATATGGTCAGCATCCCGAAGAGGCCAGCATGTAACTAAAAAACCTTTAACAGCTACAAGAAAATAAATCATTCCATTATTAATCAGGAAGGACAATTTTACCAGGAAATAAAAAAAGAGTAACGCTTTTAAAATTTAAAATTGTTAAAGAAAATTGGAAAAATTACGTTTTTTGAGAATACGAAGTAGCTCGAGACTCCGTGGGAGCGCGCAAAGGTGCCAAAAGTTGTTGATTTTTTTTAACTAAAGAAGTACCCAGGGTAAAAGTTAAAGATACACAGAGTCGGGTTTCCGCCTACCGGGATGATGACGTGGGACGTTCGTCCCCCTCTGTCCCCTCGAGCGGCTCGAAACCCCCTAAAAAGGAATTATCAAAAAGAAAAATAACATTTTCTCCACAGCGTAAAAATAAAATACTAAATACTATTTGGCAAATCTTGCTCTCGTGAAGTAATGAGGATTCAAGGTCAATCACACCAGTACGCTTGCCAGATCTAAAATTATACTAATATTTAAGGGTTATTAATAAATATTAGAAATAAAAGATAACTTTTATTTTAAGATTTCGTTAAATTTTTTCTAAATAAAAAATGTAATATATAGTATATATATATATTATAGCTTATAGTAGTATATTATATATATATATACTATATATATATATATATGAATATATATAATATAATATATATAGTATATACATGATATATATATACTTATATAATTATATATTTATATATATAGAAGTGAGCAGGAAAAGCAAAGAGAGGATTAGAAAAAAAGAAGTAAGAGGAGGAGGATCAAGAACCAAGAAGAATAGCACAGAGTGCGTAATAAAAACAGTTTTAGGAAAAAGGATTACAAGTACAAGAAATATTATAAAATTAGAACAAAAGTTAATAAAACTATATTTAACGAAAATATAGCAAAAATTTTATTCTGTTCTTTGTTGATTAAAGAAAACAGTTACAATTAAATAAAGGCAACAATTATTTTCGATTTAGTTTTTCTAAAATTTAAACTAAGCTAAACGATGCTGGGAATAAGCTTAAGGAAAGTTAATACCTATTGTATGAAGACAATCGGATATTGCAGAGCAGTCGCGTCGTTGAATATTATCTTCCATAGTTTCCAAGATGCAATGGATCAAAACACGAAAAACAGAGGCCCGAGAGCCTCACGGTATAGAGAGCACTCGCCTAACTAAGCGAAGAGCACAGTTTCCCGTCTACTGGTCCGTATGAGTGTGTTGAGCTGTTTCTTTTTGGCTCCGTCTTGCTCAGACATAAAAATGAGAACATCCCCTCCATAGATGAGGCTCTGCCGTGAGCTGTGGATTAACGCGAATATATATAGATATATATATATTAGATAATATTATATATATAGATACTATATATATATATATATATATATATATATATATATATATATATATATATATATATATATAATATGTATATATAATAATATATATATAAGTCATTAATAGTACCCTTATATTAAGGGTAAGGAGATAACCGTAACGTAGGAATTATAGGGGGGGAATTAGGTTACTTGAGTGTTCATAGGGAAATATATGCTGGATATTTTGTCGAAAGAGTGCGTACGAGTGAACTGAAGGACTCATAATGTGCAGACCCAAGGATGGTTTAGAAGTGGTAAGAGGATGTGTGGATTAAAAGAATCTTAGAAAAAAGATTGAGAAAATGACGGAGAAGTAATAAATTGTATTTGAGGCTTTATGGGATTTGCAACAAGCGAGATGATAGAGATATAAGAGTACCCTATTCAGGTTGTGCAGCTTGGCTGAAATGGAATCAAAAAGTTAAGATAGCAGCGAGGTAGGACGCGTGCGTCAGGAATAAATGGAGTTTGAACAGTCAAAATGATTGGTTATGATATTAATAGCATAGTGAAGGAAGGGGTGCTTATGCCGATTGTATATGGCCCTTGTTTGGCCTTGTTATTCAATTGTATATTTGATGGGTATGAAAGGAATTAGAGAGAGGTGGCAGGGAGAAGATATTAGAATGATTAAAGAATAGAAGAAGAGCGAGGTGTACTACTATTATATGCGGTGATTATGTTTTGATGTGGCGACATCTGATGAGAGTTTGAAGCAGTATTTTTAGAGGGATTTGGCAGGTGTGTAAAAGGGAGGGGTTTGGAAAGTTTAAACGTAGCATTAGAGTTTTGAAGTTGAGGACAAGTCCTTGGTGGTGAAAATTGTTGGTTGGATGTGGTGGCAACTGGAAACAATGTCGCTGAGTTTAAGTATGGATATATGTTCGGGCTGAAAAAGGGAACAGATGATGGTCATGAATTAGTAGGCAAAAGTGCGAAATGCAGAAGGTTTCATGGAGCAGATTAAAATCCTTAGGTGGATGTAAAAAAGACTAAGTCTCGTGAGTGCGCTAGGGTCTTACATGAGGGTTATGTTTGTTCCGTATAATGTATTGGTGGTGAACTATAGGTCGAATAAGAGGATACAGATCTAACAGTACAATGTGTTCAGAGATGGGCAATCTTAAGAACGTGTTAGGTGTGCAGAGAATTGATTAAAAAATGAGCAATGAACTGCGATTAGGAGTTGTGTGTATGAAGAAAAGGATAAATAAAGAGAATAAATGAAAGTACGTTGAGATGTTTCTGGTCATGTGCGAAAGAATGGAGCATAGTCGGCTTGGTTCAAGCGGAATGTATAGTGCATGAATGTCTGGAGAATCGACGCGCTTGGGAGAAAGAAAGAAAAAGTTGGATTAAGCAGGTAAAAATGAATGCCCTGAGAGGGATGAATTGTGATTATTGCAGCGCGAGAAGAAATGTGCATAATAGGCATGAATTGGCGGTGTTTTTGTGAAGATTTATGTTCTGCCACCTGGCCAAAGTATGACCTGGTACATTGAGACGACATGCCATAGATAGGGTCCTTCGCTCGGTCCCGTGAAGCTCTGGGTGGATTTTTTTTTCTGGCTGCGGCGAGTTCTCACTAAAAGATATAAAGATGAAGGGGCGGTAAGGCTGGATTTTCTTTTCGACTTGCAGTTCATATTCTTCACATACTTCTGCTGTTTCCGGTGCATGGTATCGCAACTGTAAGTCTTGGGGAGAGGAAGGTGGGTATGATATATATATTATATATAATTAGTATTATATATAGTTATATATATATATTATTAATATAATATATTATATATATATATATATTATATATATATATTAATATATATTAATACAATATTATATATATAATATATACTAATATATATTATATATATATATATATATATATATAGTATATATATATATTAGATATTTATATATTTATATATAATATTATTATATATATAGTATATTATATATATATATATAACTTTTAAACACTTGGAAATGTTTAAAACTAGAAAGTAGGGTTTAAATCATTGTTATAGCTGTAGCTCCACTAAATTTTAAACTCTAAATAAAATAACAAATAATAATGCGAAAATAATTTTCTTCCTTTCTTTTTCTGCATTAATTAAAGAATAATATGCATAAAGATATGAAACATTGCTCGGGGGGCGACTTGTAAAGATTTTTTTTTTTTTTTATTCTATCGTCTCTTTATTTGTTATTTTTTTCTTCTTCTCATTTATTATTTTTACCCTCACCAATAAAGAAAACAGTTAATTAATAACTTCTATGATTTTTCACAATTTATTATGAAAACAATATACTATATAACATTATATATTAATATAATTATATATATATATATATAATATTATATATGATTTATATATATATATATATATTATATATTATATAATATATATATTTATATATATTATTATTATATATATTATATTATATATATTATATAATATATATATATATATATATATATATATATATATATTTATATAATATAATATATATAATATATATATATTATATATATAATATATATATTAGTATATATATATTATATTATATATCATATATATAATATATATATTATATATATATATATATATATTATATATATTTATATATTATATTATAATATTATATATATAATTATATTATATATATATATATATATATATATATATATATATATATATAAATAAATTACTTCATGACATGTTGAGATGGACAAGGAAAATGTTTTCCAGAACTTAAAATATATGCTTTGCAGAGTTGGGAATTATTAATCAAATTTTTGAAAAAAAAAAGCTCTTTATCCTGATTGCATTTGGACCGTCCTTCGCGGGATCAAAAAGATTATTTTTTTTTTAGTTATAAGTTATGGGAAATAGTCATTAATCTACTCTCAAAGTTACTTAATTTAGTAAACATAAAACAATATTTTGGGTTTATGTATTTCATTCAATAAACAATATTATTAATTTATATGGGAAATTCATTATGCCAATTCAAGTAATCGTTCTCAATTCAGTATCGAGGATTGCCACTTTCACTGAACACCTAAAAGAGTAGTTGATTTTAACTGAGCACAAAATACAAACAAAATAATTGAGGGAAACATGAATATAAAACGCTTTTTTGATCTGTGACAAGGAAAAATACATTTTTTGATTCGTTTAGTCATTTACTTTCTTCTTCGGAATGTTTATCAACCACAGAAAAAGGTGAATATGTTACCTATATTTACAAAATATATTCTAATTGAGATTAGTTATATTTTAAACAAAAAATATATACTTTCACATTTCAAAACATAATGACGATTCAATATTTTTAATTTCCTAAATAATTAAATGATAAAACAAAAATAATTTCTAAATAAATAATAATAATAATTATCAATAATAAATAAGGTAATAATAAATAATAATAAAATAATAATAATTAATAATTAATAATAAAATAATAATAATAATAATAATAATAATAAATAATAATAATAATAATAATAATTAATAATAATAATAATGCAAAAGTACATTCTGCAATCTTTTCTCTGTCGCCAACTTTCGGCCGCTAGGAAAATTCTTGGGGAATGAAACCCTGGATACAAAAAAAAAAGGATGGTTGGAGTTTATTGTTTCCGAACGATCTCATTACTTACTTTTTTTTGATTTCTTCTATTACCAAATTCATTAGTTTGATTATTTCAAATTCACTGCCACGTCGTTTCGGTATTACCTGCGGAGCGAACATTTTAATTACTTAGTCCATTCTAATAGCTTCCTCACTGAAACGCATTAGTAATATGTATGAGGGAAGACCAATTCAGCTAAACAAGCAGCAAAATTCCACAGCATAAATGGACAACAAACTAAAAAAAACTATATTCTACTTTTGCTTTGTATCGGGCCAAAAGCACTTCTCTGAGTAGCTTGGCGAAGCTCTCAATATAATTATTAATACACCATTACGCTACCTCCATAAACATTATCATTATCTCAACATCCAGCAGCCAACTCATCTCAACACACGCCGCCATAAGTGAATAAATATATCTAAATTTAAATCAATTCCGCTTTTGTGGACCTTATTTCTATATCACGTAATGACAGAAAAGGTATTACTTGATCTTCCTTTAGTTCTTTAAAAATGAATCACTGATTCTAAAAATAAATTATTTGGAAATTAAGTGGTTAATATTTATGATTATAGAAACTAGTTTATTTCAAGTTATATTTAATGTGATATGTAAAAAAATAATTAGATTCAAATCTTGCTTATTTTGCAGTTTACTAATTCCTATACTTCTTTTAATCATTCAGCAAATATTTATATTGAATCAATAAAGATCATCTTTGTTCATATATTCGTAATCGTAACTACTATACATATATTAATATTATAATTGCCGAGCAATCCATAAAAAATTCATCAGACTTATTCTGCGCGCAATAGTTCTAATACTGGACTTACTATAATACGTCAGACAAACTTTACTGATAAATTTTTACTCTGAACATATATGTTATTTATTTATTTATTTTTAATCTTTACTTATCAATTATATCTTATTGCTGGAATAATTTATAATTTATACGTTATGTGAATATATGAACTTATTATAAGTAATTTTCGGGTCTATAATTACCTACACTTGCGAGAAGTATCTATATTAGATAAAACATTATATAAAAAAGATTAAAAAATCAATAGATTATAGCCTTTACTATGAAATATTTAATTATAATCAATTTATGTGATTTGAGTGAGAAAATATGGATGGGAGATGACTAATATCAAATAGTCTACTACTTTTATTATATTTAATTGATTGTCCTACTTATAATGAATAAGAATTCGTAAGTTATTGGTTATAACTCATAATTCTAAATTAGCTACTCAAACGATTGACCATCAATGATTTCAATTTCGTGCACACCAAAGTTTTCTATTTTATTACATATGAGAATATTTAACTTTCAGCACTTTAATTTTAAAGGGAGCTTTTCTGGTTCCCCCACTCAATACATTTGAAATAAAAATCACACAAGGCTCACTCTCCACCAACACAAAAAAAAGTCATCCATTTTCTAAGGGATTTCATTTTCTCAAAGCTCTAGAATAAGTTGCTACCTGTGTCCTTTGATTGCTTTGTTTCTCCCCAATTGAATCCTTATTTCTTATTTTAATGTATTTCCCCTCACTTCTCTGCCTTTTTATTTCTTGAATTATCTTAGGTTTTCCATCTTTATAGTTAACTTCTTCTTAAACACAAACTCTGATTCTGAAATATCCTCTTTTCAGTCAATGTTCTACAATCTCTTTACTTATAATTCCTCTCTTCTTACAGACCACAGCTAATTAATCTTTGTTACTTACACAAGCGCAAACTTAGTATACAAAGTAAATTCATACAATAAACATATGATATTACGCTCATAAAAGAGGGATTTCCATTTAAATTTTTAGGTGTACAAAGTAATAATTAATAATAAATAAAAATTTTAAACCTGGGGAATTCACCACAATCACTGTCCAATTTTTAAAAATTACAGTACAAAGAGACAGTACGTATCTTTAAAGATATTGTTCCCTACTTTCCCTAATGTAAAGCTTCAATTTTTAAAACTGTTTCCAAATATGTTGCAGATTTTCTGA
>JABUQX010000062.1:0-14575 GCA_015478945.1 Trachelipus rathkii
TGTTTTAATGTTGGAAATGACTATACTTGCATTATTCATCTGTAAATAGGCAGAATAGAAAATCAGCTTCATGGATTTCTACTTTATCTATCATTCTGCACTCGAGTGAGACATATATTTCAATCAATAAATTTGCAGAAGTTCAATTCTGTATTGTTTTCGAAAGTTTCACTATTGTACATATAGGATCCCTTCTTCTAGATGGACCCTTATATAGATAATTATACTTAATTTCTAGACACTGAAGTTTCAACGATAGCCTTTTATATCATGAGTACACTTCTAGTAAGTGGTTTGAGTATATCTATTTTCGTTCTGCCAATATTATCAATATGCTACCACATATAAATATTTTTTGCGATTTTATTACGATAATATTTCACAGTTTTATACATTATATTTTGCAATAAATGTCTTCCTTTCCTTTCTTAAAACAACCCTGTTTTTCTTTATATCTCTTACAGACCCACGCCTTCTTTTCTTGTAGTTAACGAAATTACCCCAGGAATTATAATCTTTTATCATATTAATAAGTGCCGATCCCTAAATTCATATCATGATGGCCCTATACCGCCATCTGATATGGCATGGACTGGCCTGGATCCTATCTCTCCTTATTTAATATCCGTGAGGAGATTAGAGAGAGGCGGTGTATTTTGAAGTGAGCGGTTATCTTACCTTTTTTTTTCGTTTCTCCATAATTAGTTTTTGGCCTGATATTAGCAAATTAATTTAATTATCTCCTTCCAATAGCAATGAAATAATTAGTGTTATAATATCCGATTCTTATATCTTTATTGGTGAATACCTTACGATAGATTAATTTCAGTAAGTTATATTTATTACCGAGACCATATGCATGACGAAATATTGAAAGTGCACATATAATAAATATCTGATCCGATCTTCCTATACAATGCCTTAAACGGTTCTGTGTCTGATGCACGAGTTAGCTACGAGGTGTCGAGTGCGATGTCGCCTTTCTTGATATATATATTATTTGTTCAGTATTATTTATATATCCTATTCTTATCTACATAACTAGCGTAACAAATAAACATATATTAGAAAAAAATTATTAATGCCAAAGAAAATATTCAGTTCACTCCTTCATAACTCGAAATACTACTACAATAAATCACCGATTTTAGTATTATAGTTTTATTATATAACTATTAATAATATAATATATATATAACATTAGAAAGCTAGAATATGGTTGTTTTGGGACTTTAACTCTCCAAAACCACGCTATGGAGCTGTAGTTTTGGAAAAGAGAGTTTTATTCTATTGGAATGATTATTGTCAAATATTATAACAATAATTAATAAAATGTTATTTTGATACTTTATTGAATTGAGTATTGAATTTACTTTATGGGGGATCCACCCCCACTTTACCTTTTAATATTTGATCTTAATGGAGTTTACAAGGCGGGAGTAGGAAGCGGTCCCTATAATTATTTTTTATTTCAACATTCTCTACTAGTGTCTGAACTCACCAAAGATGGAACGATTTTTCAAACTATAAGCAAATATGTTTTAAAACGTGATTCACTCACTCTTTCATTCTTATATTAGTTATATAGGTGTAATTGGTTACAAGAATAAAAAGTAATAAAAAGACACTCAGGAGCAAATGAGCATTGGTAGTTTAAACTAATATATCACATAATATCCATTTTGAAAATAATGAATATTATTATTTATATAAATAATTATATATATATATATATATTTTATATTCAATTTATACTTTACTCTAATAGATAATAACGGTTAAGGCTATCATTACTAATTTATTGGGTATTATTCTTATCATAATATGAGCCTATACTAAATTAATCACTATATAATATATATATATATATATAGGTCTACTATTATAATATATATATATGATATATATATACTATATACGTATAGTAATCATCTGTATTCCATATACAGGCTAACTCATTTATGCTTAACCTATATATATATATATATATACTATATGTATATATATATATTAGTGGAGCTAATCAGGGTGAGGTTTTATCTTCTATAGTGGATATATTTTACTTATCATAAAGTATATACCTAATTACTATATATAACTATTATATATATATAATATACTACTATATATAATAAATAATATATTATTATTATATATATATATATTATCTAATATATACTATATATATATATATATATATTTAGTGATCAGCTATATAATAATATATATATATATATATCTAAGTAACTCTGTATTTTATTACTTCAGTAGTACTACTTACCACTTATATATATATACTACTACTCAGATGCCATACTATTATTATTGAGGGGTCATATTTACGTAGTTTATATTCTATTATCTATTTTTATTTTATATTCATAGTGCATGCGATCAAACATTTATCCTTTATTCCTCTGTTTCACAGCATATTAGCCTATTTCACACAGATAATTTAAATTTTTTTTTTTCAATATAATTAACGTTTCAAATTAAAAATTCCCTTTTTATTTAAAAATGGGGGCATCCTTGTGAAGATCCTCGAAATTTTCTTAAACATCGTTTTTGTGGCTTCTAAAAATTTTTTTCAAAGTGCTTAAAATTACATTACTCAATATACTACAATTTAAAATTAATTAACGGCATCAACAGATTAATTAACATTGGATCATTGCTGTGCAAAAGCTCTCGGAGCCACGTTGAATAGAACAATGAGATGTGAACGAATTTAATTAAAATAAAAACGTACAAAACTTCTTCTTCGCAAAACCTGTTTCGTACAATGTCTATTGTGCATTTGATTTAGCAGGCAACCATCCTACTTATAAAAGAGTCCCGGGTGCGCTCGATTTAGAGACCGCATACACCCAATTTTGGGCCTCCTGGTTTCTGTGCTTAATAAATCCAAGGACATAGTTCACTAACCGCGGTGAGCCCAAAGTGTCGACAGGTCTCAACCAGAGGTGGTCAACATCCTTGTTATCATAAATCAGAATTAAATTTACTCCTGTCAACGAGGTCTCTCCGTCCCCGAAGTGACGTTAGGCATAGCGTTAGGTTAGGCTAGTGGGTCAGCGCTTTAGGGGTGTGGGCGTTTATCTGTGTGTATCTCGGTCTTAGGTAGTATGGCCTAATCGTTAGGTTAGGTTAAGGTAGCGTTTAAGTCGTTTTGTTGGAATTCGCTAGAAGAAACTCCTAAAATAACCAGAATATTTTTTTTTTGTGGGTGTTTTGTTTTCTTTTTTTATGCTTTTCTTGGTTTTTTTTTAATATTTTCTCTCACCGGCGGCTCACTTCTGTTGAATCCCAGCTAAATTAGGGCATATCTTGGCAAACTTTAAAGAGGTGAGTTCTAAATTTTATGTACTTCTCCCTTTCTCTCTTTTCTATTTTTTATTTTAAACTTAAGCTTTCTCTTTTTTCTTTTAATTTCTGGTCCAATTCTTTAGTCCTCTTTTGTATTTTTGTATTAACTATTTTTTTAAGGATATTACTAAACATATTTTTATTCTATTTTAATTTTATATTTTATTTTCTTCTCTCTTTTCATTAGGGAAGTATGCTTCTCGCATGGCTTATGTTACACTTTTCATTTAAATTTTTTTCTACATTTGATAACCTTTTCATATTATTGATCTTATTGTAGTTTTGTTGGATACTTTTCTGGTAGATACTCTCTAAAAATTATACTTTTGCGTTATTTTGATCAGGTCATATTCATTGGAGTTGTCTTATTATATAATAATATGCAATTCTAAATCTAATAATATTTAATCCTATGTCACCAAAAATTCAAGGATAAAGAAATAAGCAGTTGGTGACCTCTACTTAGCTGGTTGTATTACTCCAAGTCTGTTTGGGTTACATCAAAACTTGCTAAGCCAACGTTATCGAGGTAGCAACTGAACCCACAATGTTAAGATAAGAGGTTATCACTGAGTATAATATATATTCTACTAGTGAGTACGTGGAGTTTTAGGATATATTCATATATTGAGTCATTAGCCCTAATAAATATATATTTTATATATATATTAGTAATAGTATATCATACTGAGCTATAGTGATACGGTCATAAGTAGTATTATATATATTTGATGAGTTATGTAATATAGTTAACGCTTAAACATAAAAAACAGAAAGAAATCTGCTGTAATGTTAGAACGTATACCTGTGTCCCGTCAGTTTTAAAGTTTTTCTTTTTTTTTTAAATACTACTTTCGCTACTCGAAATGATGGGGGGTATAGCCGCTGAACAATGCGAATTTCAGTGGGTCAACCGGATTTATGATAAATCAAAAAGTTATTCGAAGTAATTTTTATAAAATAATTGGATTAATATAAAATACAATGCGGTCACATTTTAGTTTAGACATAGTGTTGTTTTAAAAATGATGAATATCTCGCATGAGATAAAAGTGTTGCGGGCAAAAATTTCCGGTATCGGAGGGAGGCTGCTAAAGACAGGTAAATTTGCACTTATTTATGGAATCGAGCGTATATTTAGGAAGGTCTTATTACAGTCACAGATGTAAAAAAAAAAAAATAACCACGAACGAAAACAAACTTTTTTTTTGTTCATAAATCTGATTGAACAAAGCTTTCAATAATAGTTATTGATTTCAAATTTTCTCTCACTAAGGGAAGTTCTTCGCTTGTCATTACCGAGCATTCAAACGTATATCGGCTTTATAAAATTATGAAAAATGTATAAAAAAACATGTGACTACGAGTAAAGGCCGAATGTGGTCCAGGAATGGGCCCAAAAAGAATAGAGAGCTCCAAAAAAAGAGGAAAAAAACATAAAGGGGGCTCGTGCAGCCGAAGCGAGGTGGTGGAGCATAGAAGGGGAGGACGTTTTTCAACATACCACTGTAAAGGGGAGGGGCGGTAGTTAACCGAAACTCACACCCGCGACTAACTCACCAAATACCAAGAGCGTGGGTGGTTCTTCGGGAGACCTCTCCCGTGCCAGGGGGGCCTAAATATAGTATTCGCCTATGTCCTGTAAGTTTCCCCCCGGGGAAGGACACGACGAGGACCTAGGATCTTGACTTCCTGCGTCTTGAATGAGCACGGTTTACCTTCTTTTGTATGCGTGTGTAGTAAATTAAAAAATAAAATATAACAAAGATAAAAATTTAAGCTACGGAAATGAGTAATAGATAAGAACGATGAAAAAGGTTGGCCTAGGATAGGTAATTTTTGAAATCATAGTCCGTTACGAATACTTTGGGAGATTGATTAATTGATGCGATGGGTTAAATCGAATACTACTACGAAAAATAGGGCTATCAAAAAAAAACAAAAAAAAATTCAAGAACTGACTGGAGTCGTAAACACAGAGAGGTCCTAATATTATATCTATATCTATATATATTAGGTAGTTAGAGGGAGGCGGTGCATTTAGTGATATATATAAGTATTATTATAAATTAATTATCTAGTTATACAAATGTATAGTACCTATTATTATTAATTTGAGGTATTACATATAAATTATTAAATTGATATATTATATTATTAATATTAAATATAAAGTATATACGTAATATAGTATATAAATATAGTTCTTATATATATATATACCTAATAGAATAATATGTTGAATGATTTCTTGGTAGTCTTACATATTTCCCTTCGAGAAAAACAACTGAGAAAGGCCGGTTTGTTGACCGAGTTTATTGTAATGCAAGAGGTGTATGTGGGCTAGATTAGATATTTCCAAAAACACTTTACACTATCAAATACAACACGTTGCATACACACACGGGGCTACGCGATCTTGATATATAGTGGAAAACTACAATAAAATACTAAATTTTATTATATATATATTATATTAGTATAGTTTACTTTCTTATTTATAAAAGTTAAAATTTGCGTTTTTATATACTCAATATATATTATAATATATATACTCAAATGACGCATATATATTCTAATATATATGAATAATATAGCATATTAAATATTACAAAATACAGTAAATCAGTAAATTAATCACCTCCAATATATATACCATCTTTTTTTTTTTTTTTTTTTTTACATGATAACCACGCACTCACGGTCTTCTTATTGTTTAAAAATTTATCTATGTGATCTATTGATTCCAAGGTCAATAGTGCATATGTCTCTGTTGCTTAATTTCCAAAGTGGACAAGGGTGGCAAAAAAAATAAAATAATAAACACAAAACTAAAATAAATAAAATAAGCTAAATAATTTACATTTAAACAAGTAAATCATTTAATAATAAATGTGATATTAAAGTTATATTATTCCACCCTGTCCCTTTGCACTTAATTACGCATATTCCTCCTGTCATGGTGGGTTCGCAGAACTTAAAAGCCGGAGATAATTAAATAGTAGGTATATGTTGATTTGTTAATTAAATAGCCGCGCGGAAAAATACCAGAATTGGCATAGAGAGATAATCCAATTCAAATCGATGGTGGCTGGAAAGTATTAGAAGAAAGAAGTTTATCCCTTTTTAACAATCGTAGTGTGATCTTCTTTGATAGTCACTCCAATAAATTCACCCTTAACAAAATATTCATTTAATTTGTTTGATGAGAGCAAAGGCACCTCCTCTCGTATAATACGAAAAAGGAGGCGCGACGACATGTGGCAGGGAGGATGCGTAAGAAAGTAGTCAATTTCAATTCTCCAAGAGCACACCCTGACCCCGTTCGTAATATCCCTATAGAAAAGAGATAGGGCACCGAACGTCCCGCAACGCAGAGAAACGAGGGCTGCATTAGGAGCCAGTCCAGAACCAGCTAATAGCCCGAGACATGTTGGATTACTAAATTGGGATCTAGTGGAGTGCTACTCTTCTGATAGTCCTCTAAAGCTTTCAAATCTATAACTCATACATATTTAGGGTAAATGAACCGAGGGTGGAACCACGAAGAAACACTCACCTTTAACCCCAAATTGTTTGGGTTGATACTGTAGTAATTCTTCATATTTCATTTGAGAACTTAAGATATATGATCGTTTTTTATATAACTTGGAAAATATATTCTGGACAAAGGTTTAAGCTTTTTATGGTTTATAAAATTAGAAATTTGGGGTGGGATTTTTTACACATCTAAAGGCAGTAATCAAGTAAATCAAACCCAACCCTCCCCTAAGTAGGCATCTGAAGCAGAAGAAAAAATCTTCACACGTCTAATCTCTGTATAACAGAATTTCCCTGAGACTCTTATTTGAGGCCATTTGTATTAGCTATTCCGGGTGTGATTGAGGTCTGCCAAAGACAATTCTGAACTTTCATTATATATGTTGGTGAGATTCCTCATTATGGGAGGATAATAATTTAGGTTGTTAACGTCAGAGATAAGGGTCATAATTTTGGTACTTAATACTAAGAGCCGTCATAAAGGAACTAAGGAAAAAGATACTTGGGAGGTATTTTTAGATGTAGGGAGATATGAATTTGAAGATTGAGTTTTCAATATGATGATGTATTCGTGTTCATATAACCTTTTATCTCTTGGACTTAATTTTTGTTTAAAAATATTACTATTCCAGACTCTTTTGCGCTTATAATTAAAAATTTTGAATTTTACTAAAACTGACAAATATAATAACTAATATATTTTATTATATATTGATTTTTTACTAATATGTTTTATTAATATTATAAATAAGATATTAAATAATTTATGCTATTTTTAACTAAATCACTATAATTTATACCCTACTATAATAAATATAGGCATGATTAAAATTCTAAGTATTAATATATTTCAAAATATATAAATATGAGCCCTTATATATATATATATATACATATATATACATATATATATATATATATGTACTCTGCTCATAATGAGCTATATATATAGGGCTATACCTAGTTTATATAATCATCATAATCCGAATATAACCTCGAACCCACTGCATATACTATATTACCTCAGCTATATACTATTATCTATAATATATTATATATATAATCATATATACTAATTCTTATATATAGAATTACTATTATTATTTTGATAATCTAATTGATATTTCAGGTATCATATTTATTATTTAGTATATACATTAATACATAAAATTTTTATATTTATACATATATTTAATATTTGTTTGGTTCATAAAATAATATATATATATAATTATTTTTTTAACCACGTACTAAAATTTTTATTAATATTATTACTTTTGTTATTATTATTAAACTATATTAATAAATAACCGTTAATATGAGCGTTTATTTATACTCAACTAACTCATTATATATATATATATATGTATGTATAATATATATATATATATATATAATATATTATATATATATATATATATATATTATATATATTATATATAGTATAATATATATATATATATTTATATATATATATTATATTAAGGGTGGCCAAAGTATCGGTTGCAAGTGCCGGTGCGTACAGTGGCGATGAGGAGGGTGGTATGCAATTGAAACAGAAGTGTGGTGCGAAAAAATAATAATTTTTTTGGTGTGATAGCAGTGTTTGTGTGAAAATTTCGCGTACATCAGTCAACAATATATATATACATATTAATAATGGATATATCAGTTAATTATCAGGTTAATAATTTCATAGTATAATATATCAAATATACCTAACCTATCACATATATATACCTTAGGTCAAAACTATATATATCCATCACCTATGCTATAATCATAATAATACTATACATAATATAATCACCCCTTCCACCCATCCATTGATCTATTGATTCAGTCATATTTTTTATAGCAAAACACAAAAATTTTATTTATTTTTATTTTATTGTTTAAATCATTTTGTTTTTTACTAATTTTTTTTCTGGTTTATGTTATAACTTAAAAACTTGTGTTTTTACACCCACCTAAAAGCAGTAAATCAGTAATCGGTAATCAACCACACCACCCAGCAACATAATATCAAAGGTGAATTATAATATATATAATATATATATTATATATTATATATATATATATATGAAGTGGCAGGAGTGCTGTGGAGTTCTTCTTTTTCTTCTTCCTCCACTTCACAAGTTGTAGTTGAAGTTTTTTCGTGTTCCACGTAATAAGTAGAACAGGTACTTAGCCTTCTTTTCACCTAAACTGGGTACTCGCGGCTAATCGCCAGTACTAAGTCTTTGTTAACCCATTTTGTAAAACTTCTCCTATTATAGGAAATAAAAGAGCTAGTTTTTGGTTGATTGCCAAATATTTTATTAAACAATCTGTTTAACTATAAGCGAACCATTCGCTGACTTGCCGGTAAGTGTATTATTTTTACATTATACATTTTTTTCTTGTGGTCTTAAAGTTAAACAAAATTTTTGGTCAGAATACACAAGACAATTAAATGTACAAGGCAAAAAAGATTGCGAAATTTTAGATGCACCAAAATTAGAGGTATTTACATAATTTAAAAAAATATATTTAATATTAATATGAAAAAACATTATTTCTAACACAACAAACTTTATTTACCGCTCACCGGCCAATCTGGGATGGGAGGATGATGATAATAAAAATAATATATCTCTATATATATATTTTTTAGATATATATAATATTTATATATATTAATATATATATATATATATATATATATTTATATATATATATTATATATATATATAATTAATATATATATATTATATATATATATTATATATATATATATATATAAATTATGATTATAAATAATATATATATATATATAGATATATATATAATATAATATATATATATATATATATATATATATATATATATATATATATATATATAATATTTATATATATATATATATATATATATATATATTACTATTATATATATATATATATATATATATATATATATATATATATATTATATATATAAATATATATTATATATATATATATATATATATAATATATATATGTATATATATATATATATATATATATATCAATATATATATATATATTATATATATATATATATATATATATATATATATATATAATATATATATATATATATATATATATTTCTCTACCTTTTTCACCATCCTCCTGTAGGCGTATGCATCTGTCAGCTGTCTTGCACGAAGTCCTCCATCGCCGTCGATCATCGTAAACTCTTTCCCTCTCCTACCTCCTCCATGGTTATCCCCCCTCCTCTCCTCTCCACCGCTCTCTTAACACCATCCCTACACCTCCTCTCGGCCTCCCCACTCCTCTCCTTCTGCCATCCGGCTCTTTGCCACTCAATAATATCTTTTCGTCCACATCTATTTGCCCTTCCATCCTCCTCAAACATGTCCTAGCTATCTCTCAACTGCTCTCTCCACCAATTTCAATATACTCTCCACTCCCAACACCGCCCTCACGTCATTATTCCTCCTCCTATCCAATCTTGTCACACCCAATATCAATCTTAATACTTTCATTTCACATGCCTGTACTTTACTTTTAGCTTTTACTTTTCTCGGTATATTAGGATCTTTAAGAAAAGGGGTAAAACTGCGCAAATGTCCCATTAAACTTTCCAATTCTATGGTTCAACTCCTGGAACATATGCTTTATTTCTCCACTATACACTCCTAAATATTTAACTGTTCTGTTGTTTCAGTACTATCTCCCTCCAATTCTATATTTTAACTCTTCTTGCTCCCTCTCACGTCATAACCTCCTTCTTCCCCTTATTGATATTTCATTCCCTTCTCAAATGACACTTCGTCTCATAACGCCACTATTAAACCTCGCAGAGCCTCCTTGAAATCCGAGATCACGCAGATCATCCGCTGTATTCAAGATCTCTCATCCACCCTCCAGTACCACCTTGCCACAGTAGTTCATAAACGTTATGAACAAAATTGGGGAAAGTATACTTCCCTGTTTTACACCTGATGGTATTCCAAACCAGCTACTATCATCCATCTGTGTTTTCACCTTGCAGTAGCTGTACACATACATGCTTTTTATAACTCTTTATCAGTTTGGTAGGCACCCCATAGACTCCCTTTTCTCCCAGAGATCCTCCACAAGGTTCCTTGCGGAACACGGTGCGAACGCCCTTTTCTAAATCGATAAAGGTCAAATATGCTTTCCGGTTAAATTCATGTCTTTTCACACATCATCTCCAGTGCAAAAAATCAAATCAATTGTCGATGCTACCATTCATCCATTTTATTTTCGACTGTCTCTTTCAATCTTCTTTTTAATATTCCCTCGTGCACCTTTGCAATGTGTGGCATCAGGGCAATTCCCTTGTAATTTTTACATCCGGGTTTATCACCTTTTTTGTATATAGGACATAATACCTATTTATTCCAATCCTCCGGTGTTTTTCCTTCGTTCCAGCACTTATTCATTACTTCCATCATCCACAAAACACTCACTTCACCAGCTCCTCTCAATATCTCTACCGGCAGCATATCATCGCCTGCTGCCATACCGTATTTCATCTTTCTCATCGCTTGTTCCAACTTCTTAGGTACAATTTGCCACTCTCCCCGCTCTTCCAACCTCACATGTTGTTCTTCTCATTGTTCCTCTTCTCCTATGTTATTCGGGATATTCAACAGCTGTTTGAAATATTCCTTCCACCTTCCGCTAATATCGGATGGGCTTGTCAATAATGTTCCATTTTCATTTTTTATTGCATAAGATGGTGGAGCAGAGCTCTTTCTATCTTTTTTAGCAATGCTGTAGATTAGCTTTCTCGTCCCCTGAAAGTCTTCCTCCAGTTCTTCTCCAATCCTTTCCCCATGTACTTTTCTCTTCTTTTTATCTGTTCATCTTCTCTTCTTGCTTCCACATATTCCTCAATCTCCTCCACTCCTCTCGTTTTTATCTAACTTCTAAAACATTTCATTTTTCTCTTTGTCGCCGTCTGAACTTGTTCAGTCCACCATGAAGTTTGTTTCTTTTTTTTCACGGGTTGTCTTCATTTTTACAACATCCTCAGACACCTCCCACAGGGCGTCCTTCAATGCTCTTCAGCTCTCACCCACCTCCGCATCTATCACCACATTCCTAATTTTATCTTCAATTTCCCTCAAATTTTTCTCTACTTTCCTGCTCTTGCAACTTTTCCATCATGAATCTCTTCCTAACCTTTCATTTATATGGTTTAACACCATTTATTCTCATCTTTCCCACAACCAAATGATGATCCGAGTTTCCCGAGACCAACGGTATACTTTACGTCTTTAAACAGTCTTTTGTTATTTATTAACATTAAGTCATTCATTGATTTCTCCTCGTATCCTTTACCCTCTCCATTCCATCTGTACCACGTCTATTTGTGGCTATCTCTATGGTTGAAAAAAGTATTCATCACGCTCAAATCATTCTGTAAACAAAAATCTATAATCCCCTCCCCTTTGTGGTTACTTCCTCCAATACCAAAAGGCTCTATCACTCCCTCTACCCCTCTTCGGTCCTGTCCAACATGTCCGTTTTAGTCATCCAATATTACGATGTTTTCTTGATGTGACGCTCTCTCCTTCACATTTTGCAGCTCTCGATAGAAACTCTCTCTTTCTTCCAACGGTCTTCCTTGTTGGGAGGCATACACCTGAATAAAACTCAAATCCATCCGATCTGTTTTTATCGAGAGCGTCAGGATCCTTTCATTTACCTGCTCTATACAACTTACTCTCTATGCTAGCTCTGGTGTCAGAATCACCCCAACACCATGTTTCCTCTCTTGTCCTCCACTGTAGAGAAGCTGGTAATCACCATGCAGCACCTTCACCCCTGCACCCGACAGTCTGGTTTCACAAACTCCCAGAACATCAATCTTACGGTCAATCATCAGGAGCACCATCTCCTCCTCCTTTTCCCTTAGTGTCGCCACATTTAAAGTAGCAACCCTCAGGTTTCTTTTAGTATTTCCAATTCGTAGTCCAAAATCGCGCAGTCTTTGATCAAAAGGTTCCAAAGGGTTCCGAGGCAAGACATGAGTTTCTTGAGCAATTGGTGACGGTTGGTGGCTTGCTAGGCCTATCCAACCCACTCGAGACTGCTAATTAGTACCATCCAGTGTTCAGTCCCCGAAGGCTACAGGAGGTTTGCGTCCCTCCCGACTTTAAACACTGGTAGGGTTAAGCCACCGTACCTCGACAAGGTTACACAGTCTCTTGTTCGTGTAGGCGCAACTACACGAACCGCGGTGGATATATATATATATATATATATATATATATATATATATATATATATATATATATATATATATATATATATATATATATATATATATATATATATATATATATATATTTTTTTATATTTATATATATATATATATATATATATATATATATATTCAAAGTGAAAAAGCCCAAAATGTTATCTGACCATTGTATGAAAACAGGGTTTAATTACAAATTTTCAGTTTTAACTTAAATAAAGAATGGTCATCTTTTATACCGGAGCTGAAAAAACAAAAAAAGCGGTTATATATATATATATATATATATATATATATATATATATATATATATATATATATATATATATATATATATATCAGCGGCGACTCCAGTAACTTTTTACTACTCGTGCTCCTCTCTCTCTCTCTCTCTCTCTCTCTCTCTCTCTCTCTCTCTCTCTCTCTCTCTCTCTCTATATATATATATATATATATATATATATATATATATATATATATATATATATATATATATATATCAGCGGCGACTCCAGCAACTTTTTACTACTCGTGCTCCTCTCTCTCTCTCTCTCTCTCTCTCTCTCTCTCTCTCTCTCTCTCTCTCTCTCTCTCTCTCTCTCTCTCTCTCTCTCTCTCTCTCTCTCTCTCTCTCTCTCTCTCTATATATATATATATATATATATATATATATATATTTATTTATATATATATATTAATCTAAATATACATCCAGATGTAAATAAATGCACATAATATTTTCATATAAATACCTATCAAAAAAACTTTAAAATAAATAAATAGTCACCCTATTTATGCTAAAGGAATGACAACATCAAAATGCTGTAAACTGGCAATTGCCAAGACACAGCCATATACAATTTTATAGAGTAAAATTCTCACGTACGCAATCTCCGCTATTCGATTTGGGCACGAATAATTATATTTTCGACATTAGTTGAAAAATAACATTATGTAATAGCGATGATTTTTGTTTCAATTTTACATAAACTTATTTTATTATGTAATATTTTCATAAATTAAAGGAATTTTATCGTAGCATTATGATGTTGTAAAGGATTATTGGTTTCAATAATGTTAGTAACTCATTGCTAAGCACAGGAAACAGCACTTTGCGAGAGTGTAAGGAGTCACCTCTGAATATATATATATATATATATATATATATATATATATATATATATATATATATATATATATATATATATATATATATATATGCTTTATAAAATTTTAAATTTCTCAGATCATATATACAGTGGCGTATCCAGGGGGCCAGGGGGGCCCCCCGAAATTTTTAGACACTAAGCATTTTTAAGCATCATATTCGTTTATAACAAAATCTAAAGGTTAAATTAATCATATATATATATATATATATATA
>JABUQX010000063.1:0-2500 GCA_015478945.1 Trachelipus rathkii
AAAATGAGAGAGATAGAAAATTGGATAGTTAAGTAGAAGGGCATGACATAAGTTGAAAGGAATACCCCACCTTACCATCCTCCCAATACCCTAAAGTAAATCTCAACCTTAGAGCTTCACAAAGCTGCGGCGGACCCTCACTGGCAGTATCTTGTCAATGTAGAGTTCATCCCTTGGACCGACTATCATTCATCCTTTCCATATGACTAAACCATCTCAAGACACCCGTTTATTCTTTCATTTACGCCTTTCTTTACGCCACACAACTCCCTAACACGTTCATTAATCATTTTATCAATTCTTCTCACAACTAAAAGATAATTAATTTGAACAGATTGTACTATGATTTTTTACTTCTTATTCCACGCAATAGTTTCAGTACTATACATTAAAATTGGTAACAATTTGCCCTCATACAAAACCTCAGTGCTCTCAAGACTTAGTTCCTTTGTATTCACCAAGAAATTAATCGCACAAGACACCTTCCTACCATTTACAACTTTCATACTACACTCTGCATCATTCGTTCCCTTTTCATACATAGCCCAAATATAATACAAAATCAGATAGATACTAGTTCCAACTGCTCATCAGTTAACAATTTTTCACACCGCTGACTCTCCTCACTCACTATCATCACTTTACTCTTATCTTCATTTACTTTCAAACCCGTCCACCAATTCTCTCAAACTTTCTTCAGATTCGCCACACGAAACTAAATCATCATCATTTAATAAGCAGGAAACCCTCCACTCTCTTCCATTCTCCAGCAGTCTAACGCCTTCCCTTACCATCCCTACCTCCAATTCTTTCATCACGCCATCCATATACAAATTAAATAACCAAGGAGACATAACACATTACTGTCTCACTCCACTATTAATATTAAAAAATTCAATTTCAACTATATTTATTCTTACAACCCTTCACTATCCACATATTGCACATACTTTTGATTCCATTCGGTAGCCTACCACCAACACCGTATTTCACTAACATCTGGCACAGAGCTTCCTATCAATCCTGTCAAGCGTCTGTTGCAAGTTCATAAAACCTAAATACAATTTATTCTTTCTCATTTTCCCAGTCATTTGTTTTAATGTGAAGATTTGATCTACACAATCCTTCCACTTCAAAATGCACCTTTTTCTCCATCAATCAGTTCCTCTGTCATTGGACGTAATTTTTCAACCAAAATACCAGCAAGTCTTTTCCCTACAACACTCCATAAACTAATTTCTTTATAGTACCTACAGTTCCCTTATCTCCCCTACCCTTTTATAACGGTACTACTATTATTGCTCTCCTCTAATCTTTCCAAACTGTACCTTCCATAAACGCTTTATAACTGTAATTCCATATATACTGGAAGATTTACCATACTTCAACTTTATCACTCTACATATTACCTCCCCCTACTAATTATCTTACCCACAAAATACCTCTTTTTTTCTTACGCTACCAAACCCACACACACGTTCATTAACACCTCTTCGTTACTGCTAATGTTATGCATATTTTGGAAGTTGTCCTTCCACACTCTCCTCAAATAATCGTCACGAAAATACCATCTCCATTTATTTTTCTATGAAGATTGCCCTTACTCTCTTTGTTAATCTTTCGCACTTCCTACCAGAAGAGTTTCCTATTTCATTGTAAGCTCTCATTCATCATCCTCTTTCCAAAACTGTTCATTTATCTCTTTTTTCCTCCTATGTATGGAACTTTTACTTTTTTTCCTCTTATATATTCCCATATACCTTTCTTTTTACTTTTAACCGCTTGCATCACCTCTTCATTCCACCACTCACTATTAACATTCTTACTTCTTACTTTAGCACATCTACATACTACTCTTGCACTACTATCAAAGGATGCCTTCATTTGGGCGGAGTTTTTTTAGTTTCATCCTATTCACATTCAACTGACTTATTTGCAAGTGCCCTCCCATGCTTTCCTTATAACCCTGTTAATTTAACTTCCCATTCTTAATTCTCCCAACTTTTCCTTTATTTCTTTCCTCTCCATCCATGCGCCACTTACTTAATCTTACATAAAACAACATAATGATCTGAAATTCCCATCTCCAACCTCCTCACTGATTTAACGTCCATCACATACTCCAACATCTTCTTCACCAACACAAAATCAATCATACTTTTTACTTCTACCATCTCTACCTACCCCAACTCTCGTAAACTTATGAATACTCTTGTGACCGAAGAATGTATTACACACATATCTCTCTCCTCATAGAAATTAATCACCTTCCTACCATTCTCACTTTATCCCGCAAACACCAAAGACACCAGTTATACCATCCCTTTTCCTATCACCTATCAAAACATTTAAGTAGTCGAACATAATAAATCTGAGGCCCCTATTCATTCCACCCAAAACATCATTCAGATTATCCCAGAAAGTCACACTCTCCTCAATATCACCCTCAGATGAACCATATTTTACAGCAATACATACCTTACAGTCTCAAACTTAAATT
>JABUQX010000063.1:7500-10415 GCA_015478945.1 Trachelipus rathkii
CATCACTCAACCACAACAGCAGTCATAAACATCATTCAACCTATAATAAACGGCTTAAATTCCACACTCACACACAAAACAATACACATCGCAATCGACATCAACAAAGCCTTCAATACAATCCTAAAACACAACCTAATCCACAAAATATTAAACTCCAACATTCCAACAAATCTTAGAAAATTGATATCTAACTTCCTATCAGGAAGAGCAGCACAAACTCAAATCAGCAACATCGAATCACGAACGGTAAACATTAAAAATGGAGTACCTTAAGGAGCAATCCTATCCTCCACACTTTTCAACCTATTCATTGCCAATCTCCCACAACCACAAACAGACCACACCAACATAACAACCTACGCAGACGACATCACCATCGCCACGACACATCAGAACCTAAACACTGCAACAAATCTGACACAACAATATATCAACCTAATCCAAACATGGCTAACCGACAATAGAATGTTCACCTCACCAAACAAATTATCAATCACTCTAATAACCACAGACAGGTAACTCGGAACCTCACACCCCAAAATCCACCTAAATAATATGGTAATCCCACTAAACAAAACTCTCAAAATATTAGGCATAACACTTGACACTCATCTAAACAACAAAACACACATACAACATTACTTCATCATCAAACAAAAAACTAAATATATATTAAGAATCATATCCAATACTGAAGTCACTAACAACAAACAAATAGCACCACAATTTATAAACAATTTATCCGTCCGACTCTAAATTACGCCTCCCCCCGCTCATAACCAAAAATAATAAGAAAATATTACAAATTACACAAAACAAAGCACTCAGAATAATAACAGGGTGCAACTCTACAAATCTCACACAACATCTACACGAAGAAACTAAAATCCTACCTATAGACAAACACTTGGAAATGATAAGCACTCAATCTTTGCCAAAACACTAACACCCCAACACCCATGTCACGCAACACTCTCTAATCCTACCTACCACAGGCTTAAACAACCCCCTTCCTCTCCAGCACTACCTATAAACAAATTCTAAACATTGTCCCACCTCCTCAAAATAACACATCACATACCAAACATATCCACACCCTCCTAACTGAAAACTACCTTAGAAACAGACCAACTAACAACATACTAAACGAACATCCACTTAAAATAGCTCCAGAATTCAACTCTCTCTCCAGATTTATGAAATCATCCTTGGCCAAACTAAGATGCGGCCACCACCCAAACTTACAGTCTGCAGAACACACAGATTCAAGAATTTAAACCAAGCCATTTCAAACACTTGTCAAAATTGTAACCTCCCAGGAAAGTCTCTCACTTCCTTCTGACCTGTCGTTTTAACTCTCAACCCAGAGCAATCTGGAACATCTCAGCTCTGGTAGATCTATGGAGGAGGCCGGCCGAGGTGGCGGGGTACCTTGAGGCAGTGTGGCAGCCCTGAAGACAGGGTGGCCAGGGGGTGAGAAGGTAAAGAAGAAGGTACATATATATATATATATATATATATATATATATATATATATATATATATATATATATATACTATATATATATATATATATATATATATATATATATATATATATATATATATATATATATATATATATATATATATATATATATATATATATAAATTAGCCTCTGAGAAGCTAAGAGGCTACCAACAATGCCCCTCAACATCCTCCTTTTTTCACCACCACTTGTGAGTTGGCTACATTCTGTATTAATACTGCTTGACGTCACGAATTTTCTGCCTTGGTCTGTTGCACGGTTTTTTTTTCATTAATTTTTGCAACCTTCGCGGTCTTTTCTCTAATTTCCACTTTTGCTGAACATCACCTCTCCTCCTCTAAATCTCTTCTCTTATTCTTAACCGAAACTCATGTTTTTGAGGGTTCTTATAACAAATCCTCAATTCCGATAATAATTCTCAATTTTCGGACAAAGGGGGATGGATGTTTTTGCTTATTTGCGGAATGATGACGTCTGATCTAGTGTCACTTTCTCTGATTATATAAGTCTACCTAAATTTTCTACTTTATTGCTTAGGCTATATTGTCAGTCTACTACTACTATATTCATCAGTTCTGCACATAAAAAATAAATAAATAAATAAACAAGAACCTTTGCTTTTTTCATTAAAAAAAACAATAAAAACCAATGGTTTTTTTGGTTTATTTGATTTTTTCCTTTAAAGTCAATATTTTTATTTTTTTATTATATAGGTATTTACATCATTTATATTAATGCTTGTTTAAGATTCTGAGAAAAATATTTTTATTGAGCACAAAAAAACAACAATTTTTTCACCTTTCTCAGAAACTTATTTGGAATTACTTTCAATTTTATATATATATATATATATATATATATATATATATATATATATATATATATATATATATATATATATATATATATATATATATATATATATATGTATACTATATATACAGCCATATATATACTATATATATATATATATATATATATATATATATATATATATATATATCATATATTATATATATATTATATATATAATCCTTCAACTTTTAGTGAGTGGGGAATCTTAGATATTTAAGAACAAAAACAACACCAAGGCTTTAGTCAACAACATGGAGAGATCTTATTAACAAGAAAAAACGATGTTTCGGAATTCGACTGATTCCATCATCCTACCCAGCCTTCGGGCATTGTGAAAAAAAAAGAGACAATTATTACATAATCAAAAAAGAAAGAAGAAGAAGGGAGAAGAGAAGAGGAGAGAGGGAGGAGAGAGAGAGAGAGGAGAGGAAGAGGAGAGGAAGGGGGAAGGAAGGGGAGAGAAGAGGGAGAATGAGAGAAATGAGAGGAAGAAAGGAAATATAATAATAATAATAATATCTCTACTAT
>JABUQX010000064.1:2500-25000 GCA_015478945.1 Trachelipus rathkii
TCTCTCGCTATCATGCACCTTTATTCTAGCCTCTGGCCAAACTCACATTTCTCTCGTCCAGACATTCCTTTACTCGACCCTCAATCGCACTTTCTCTTCGGTCTCCAGCCGGTCGGTTCCCAACACACATCCACTATACAATCGCTTAACAACCGAGCTATTCATTCAATCGTTTCCACCATGACCAAAACATCTCAACATCTTTCATTTATTCTCTCATTGACCCCTTTCTCCACACCACACATCTCTCTAATACGTTTTCATTCCTAATTTATTGATATTCTTCTCAGACACCTAGCATGCCCCCTGAAGATTGTCCATCCTGAACACATTGAACTTAGATCTATACTTCTTATTCGAGACCATAGTCTCACTACCATACAATAACACTGGTGAACAACATACCCTCATGTAAGACTCTAGCCGCACTCAAGACTTAGTCCCCTTTACATCCACCCAACGATTTAATTGCAGCAGCAAGCCTTCCTGCCTATTCCACGAAGCTTTCCTACTACAGCTCTGCATCTGCCGTTCCCGCTCTCATCCAAGCAGCATACCCTAAATATTTAAACTCAGAGACACTTGTTCCAGCTGCTCACCATCTAACATAACTTCGCACTGAGGACTGTCCTCACTCGCAACCATAAACCTTAGCTCCTTATCTACGTTTACTTTCAAACCCCTCTCTTTTTAAGCATAATCCCTGCCTGCCAAATCTCTCTAGCCGATCCTCCCTCAACTCTCTTCAGATTCACGCACCAGAACCAAATCATCCGCCATAGATAATAGGTAGGGGCACCTCCACTCACTCCATTCTCCATGCGATTCTAACACCATTTCCTGCCTCCCCCACCTCTAATTCTTTCCATAACCCCATCGGCATATACAAATTGAATAACAAGGAGACATAACATAACACCACCCTGTCTCACTCCGCTAGTAATCCTAAACCAATCACCATTGACACGCATGTACTCTTCACACGGCCTTCACTATCTTGCATACATACTTTTGATTCCATTCAGAAGCCTACCACAACACCATATATGACATAATACTGCCTATCATAGCTTCCGCTATTAACTCTAATCAATACGCGCTGTTTGTAAATCCATAAAACGCTAAATATAATTATGGTCTTTTTTCTCCCTCATTTCTCAATCAATTGGTTTCAATGGTAAAGGATTTTGAATCCAGCACATCCTGCGTATACCTACTCCTAAACGCACCTTGTTCTTCACCATCAGTCTCCTCCAGTCACTCGACGCACTCTTTCAAGCCAAAATAACCAGCATTATCTTCCCTACAACACTGCATAAACTTATTTCCGCCTATAATTTCTAACAGTTTTCCCCTTTTCTCCCTTACCGCTTAGTATAAGGGTACTATTAACCGGCTCTCGCTCGCAAATCCCTGTGGAACTATAGCCCTCCAATAAACGCTTTATTACACAACTTGCCAAATCCAGATCAATCAACCTCTCGCCTCGCTCCGTTGATCATCTTCACTAGTAATTTTCAATCTATAGCGTGCAGATTAGCCATTCTTCACTTTCTCACTCTACGGCCATTACCCTCGCTCCCTTACTAATGAACCTCATCCCAAATACCTATTCCTTGCTTGCACCAATCAAAACCAGCACACTTCACTAACACCTCATCATTACTGTTAATATTGTGGAGATTTTCGAAGTGGTCTTTCCACACTCCCCTCACATCCATGGTTCATGCAGTTACAAAAGCAGCATCCCTATTCATTATTCTAAGCAGATTCCCCTTATTCTCATTCTTAACCTTTCGCGCTTCCTTCAGAAGAGCTTCCTATTCCCTTGTATGTCCTCATTCATCCTCCTTCCAAACTGTTCATTTACCTCTTGTTTTCTCCTACGTATGCACCTTTTAGTATTTCTTTTTTCCTCCTTATATAATTCCAAGCATCTTTCTTTTTGAAACTTCATCATTTGCTTTTAGTACATTCTAACCCACGCTTCTTTTTTTACGCTTTAACCGGCTTTCAAATGCACGCTCTTCATTCCACCATTCGGCTGTTAACATTCTTACTTCCTACTTTAGCACATGCACATACTTCCTTTTGCACTACTAACACATTGCTTCCTTCATTTGCCCCCAGATTGTGTTCAGGTATGCAACTTGTTCACATTCAACCGATTTACTAGCGAGAGCTCTTACATACTTATCCTTATTGTCTTGTTCATTTAACTTCTCACTCTTAATTTTACCTACTTCCTTTCGTATCACCTTCCTCTCCATCCAAGCCCCCACTAACTTAATTTTACATAGAACAACATAATGATCTGATAATGCCCATTCCTAAACCGACCTCACTGATTTAACATTCAACACATATTTCAACATCTCCTTCTTCACCACCAACACAAAATCATCATACTTTTCACTTCGGTACCGGATCTCTTACCTACAACCAACTCTAGTAATAGCTTATGGAATACTCGCTTGTGTTTTAAAGGAAAAGTATTACTTAACAGCACATAGCCTCTGCTCTTCAGCAGAAATGCAATCCACCTCGTACCATTCTCATTTTCGTCCCGCACCCCACACGCACCTGTTATACCATCGCCTTTTTGATCGCCATTCCAATCCATTCAGGTCGCCCAAAACTATCAAATCTCGAAGCTCTACTCACCCCACCCAGAGCGATACATTCAGATTATCCGCAAAAAATCGTACTCTTCTTCAAAAAACGGTTCCCCTTAGATGGACCATACGTCACAACCACAACATACCGTTGACCTTGATCAAATTAAATTTAAACCGGCATTAGAAATTCTAGGAGGCTGGCACACAATCCAAAGTCTACTATGAACTACCATAAGCTTTTGGTACTAGCAGGTTCACTCATGCAAAATGCAACTCCTTCTGCTCCCTCCTCTAATTCTTCTTCCACACCAGCAGCGCACACATTTCACACCACACCACTTAATTTCACCCTTTCCTTATATATATATTATATATATATATATATATATATATATATATATATATATATAGTATATAATATATATATATATATAGTATATATATATATATATATTATATATATATAATATTATATTTATATATTTATATTATATATATATAATATTATATATAATATATATATATATATTATATATATATATATATATATATATATATTAATATTATATATATATATAATATATATATTAGTATATATATATATATATATATATATATATATTATATATATATTATCATATATTTATATATTTATATATATATATATATATATATATAGTAATATATATATATTATATATATAATATATATATATATATATATATATATATATATATATATATATATATAGTATATATATATACTGTATTGAAAGATGTATATAATATTAGTTTTAATTGTAAGCAATGTCATTCATGAAATTTGCTATTTTCTTAAAGATGTTTTTGAATCGAATGAATAACAAGTTGCAGAACTTTTGATGTTCTTTGAAAGTTAATATATATATTATTATAATATATATATATATATGTATATATATAGTATATATTATATATATATATATATATATATATATATAAACTATATATATATATTAATGTATTTATATATATATATATATTATATAATATTATATATATATATATATATATATATAGTATATATAATATATATATATAATATATATATATATATATATATATATATAATATATATATATATATATTTATATATATATAATATATATATTATTATTATATATATATATATATTATTATTATACTATATATATAATATATATATATATATATATATATATATAAATATATGTATATATATATATATATATGTATATATATATATAATATATATATATTATATATATATATATATATGTATAATATATATAATATATATATATATATATATATATATATTATATGATATATATATATATATATATATACATATATATAATATAACATATATTTATATATATATATATATATATATATATATATATATATATATATATAATATATATATATATATATATATATTTATATTCACCTTATTCACCATCCCCTCTGGTAGACATTTCAAAGTCCGTCAGGTGTCACCTCTGCAAAACACTATCCAGATCCCTCTATTTTCGTAAATTCTGTCCTCTTCCACCTCTTCCATAGTTGATTCTCTGTCACTCACCGCCTTCTCCACCTCTTCCATCCATCTTTTCCTTGGCCTTCCTGAAGGTCTTCGTCCAGACGGCATTCATTCCAACATTCTCTTCGTCACGCTCCATCCTCCATTCTCTTGACATGTCCATACTACCTCAGCTGCTTCTCTTTTATTTGTTCGTTCACAGAGTTCAATTCTCAATTTTCTTCTTATATCCTCACTTGTTTTCCTATCTCTCAGAGTTACCCCTTTTACTAATCTCAGCACCTTCATCTCTGATGCCTCAACTTTCATTTCTGCACAGTATTCAGGGCCCAGAATTGAGCCCCGCATATCAGTAACAGCCTCAATACTGTTTTGTATATTATCATTTTCACTTCCATAGGAATTTCTCTCTTCTTTCGTATTGTGCACAGTGCGGTGGCGCTTTTTCAGACCTTTTAAATTTTTCCCTCAGCTCTCACTCATTTCCCCTCGTCCCACCCAGTCACCCACAATATTTCAATTCCTCTACCTGTCTCAGTTCAGATCCCTCTATTCTCATGCTTAAACCCTACTTCACCTCATTCACTTTCATAATTTCTGTCTTCTCAGTGCTTATTTTCATATCCAACCTACTCATTTGATTATTCAATCTGTTCATCATCTCCTACAAATGAGCTCCTTCCTCAGCTATTAGGGCTACATGATCAGTATAAACCAGTATATGTTTCATATTTTCCTGTTTATGAATTCTCTTCAGACCATAGTCCATATATATTATGAACAATAACGGAAGGGTACACTTCCTTGTCTCACTCCCCTATCTACCCTGAACTATCTCTCATCCCCCATATCCCACTTTATCCTATTTCTGGATGTCTGGTATGTGTTTTGAGTAATCTCATATTGCAGTTCCCCCAACACTTTCCATAACATATCTTTATTTATCCTATCAAATGCCTTTTCAAAATCAAAAAAGGCCACATCCGCTTTCTTGTTCAACTCTACCTTTTTTTCTGCCAGCATTTTCATATAGAAAATTGGCTCCATTGTGCTTCTACCCGCTGTAAATTCGTATTGCCATTCTCCCAGGACACTCTCCACTCAACCTCGCAGTTTTCTCTCCAATATTCTTTCATATATTTTAATAGCAACATTCAAAAATGCTATCCCTCTATAATTAATACATACTCTTCTATCTCCCATTTGAATAATGACATATCGTTGTTTGTCCCCACTCCTCCGGCACACTTTCTTCTATCCATATTTTTTAATATTTCGTACAACCACTCTATCACTTCTTCCCCCGTATTATAGAGCTTGGCACTTAACCTGTCTGGGCCCTGGCTTTTCTCGTTCTTTAATATCTTTACTGCTTATCTCACCTTATACATTGTTATCTCCTCCTCCCAACCTCTCTCCGCCAGTTCCTCCGTCTCACCTCCCTCGTCTTCCTCTCCCAAATCCCCACAGTTCGGAAACTCTTCTAAATATTTTCTCCATCTCTCCATCACCTCCTCCTCTTCTATCAGTATCTCCCCTTCCTTGATCATTATTACAAACGTTTCAGGATCTGACTTTGCTGACATGCCCTTTGCCAGTCCGTATATTAACTTTATTGTTCCATTTTTGTCTTCTTCTAACTCCATCAGAATTCTTTCCCAGGATTGTTTCATAGAGCATTTCTTTATACTTTCATGATTTATCCTAACCTCCACATATATTAATCTATCCTCCTCATTTCTTCTCTTCATCCATAATATATATTTCTTATTTTTACTGGATATATCATTTTTTATTTTTTCATTTTACCATGCCGTTCTTTTCTCTTTTCCTCTACCAATCTTCTTCACCCCCAACACTTCCTGAGTCACTTTCTCAATGCTCTCCTTAAAAATTTTCCACTTTTCGTTTAACGTCCCCCCAGTGTCCTCCATAAGTCTCCTCCAATCTTTCAAAGTTTCATCAAATCTCTGTTTTACTTCTTTGTCCTTTAACTTGAATATCAAATATCTATCTTTTATTATCTTTCCTGGCTTATCTCTTTCTTTCCATCTCAATATGCCTACCACCATTCAATAGTCAGAGTCCATTGATACACTTAGTAGGCTCTTGATATTTGTGAGCATCTTTTTGTTGCTGAAAAGTATCATGTCTATCATCGACTTCTCGGTATATCTTCCCTCTTCCGAACTCCACCTATACCAAGTCCACTTTTTACTCTCTTCATGATTAAAATAGGTGTTCATAATAGCCATTCCATTTCTCATTGCAAAGTCTATTAACCGTTCTCCATCCTCATTTCTTTCCCCCACTCCAAAAGTACCCATCACTCGTTCCTTCCCACTTCTTCTCGTTTCCACATGTTAGTTTATTCCTCCCATCATCATCACCTTTATCTCTCCTCTCTCTCTCTCTCTATCAATAATCTTTGTAGCTCCTCTCAGTACATCTCCTACTCAGCTGCAGGTCTACCGATGTGTGGGATATATGTTTGTATTAAGCTCATCATTTCTCTCTTAGTTTTTACTGTTATCGCCATCATCCTCTCGTTCATCCTTATCGTCTCTATTATCTTTTTATATATACTAGGTTTAAACACTATAGCCATCCTGTGTCTTCTTTCTTCCAACATACCCATGTATGATATCACATACATAATCTTCATGCAGTCGTTTGATTCCTTCCCCTACGCTTCCAGTATATCCAATCTCCTCTCCTTCATCAAATCCACAGTCTCCTCCTCCTTGCCTCTAAGCGTACTCAAGTTCATAGTCGTAATTCCACAGTGTAAGTCCTTATTTCGTAGGCCAGGAGCAAGCCGAATAATCATTGTTTGATCAGTCCTGTTCCGAGGAGCAACATAAGGTTCTTGAGCAAGCAAATTTCAGTTAGCGACTTACTAGGCCTGTTCTATCCTAGCCAGAGCTCCGTTAGTCGAGTTCAGGATCCACGACCAGTAAGTGGAGTTGGACATTGTACCCCTATTCTTCTACATAAACAGCGAAGGTTCAAGTTTACTTTTCACACCTCCTAGTTCAGCAATCACAGACATCACTTTTTCATACCAAAATCTAGCAGCATCTTTTAATCAATACACAGTCTTTTTTAACTCCCAGATACATCCTTCTTCTTTATCTTCTTTCGGAGGAATCACATACACACGCCTTTTGTAAATGCGCAGATTCTATGTCAATTGAGTTACACTCCCATTCTTCCCTTTTCATAACGCTTAAAGACAATCTTAATACTTCATCAGAATCAGAACTAGTAGGCGCCCCAGTTATTAAATCATTTCCTTCTTCTTCAAAACCTCTGGTAACCAACCTTGCCTTATACTTCTTATCCTTCTTTCATTTTTTTCGGTGACAACCCACCTAAGAGATATTCTTCTTTGACCTCTATCCTTAACCTTCCGAAAAACATCATTCGCTTCATAATTAACAATTTCTTTCAATTTAGCTTTCAACACTCTTTCATCATCACATTTACCAACCAGCTTACCTCATCTTGATCATCTGCACATTCTATCTATGTCCTTATAATCACGCTAATCAATCCAATTGCATTCCCCACTACTTGAATTTTGAATATTATAAGATTACTACTCCATTTTTAATTTTAGCCTTACCAGCTTTACTAAGCACTTTCACATCGATACTCTCATTACTTTCTTTATTCACACATCTACACCTTTTCCCTATTTTAATTATTTCTCTCATTTCTTCTGCGATCTTCTGTTTTTCCTCTTGTCCTGGTTTTTCATCTATCTCAACTTCAGCGAATTCATCCTCATTCTCAAAACCTTCTATACTTTGATTGTCACATTCTTTTATGTTACCATCTTTTCTTCATTCTCCTTATTCTTCCCATCATCTATCTCATCCAGAATATTTTCATTTGGTACCCTTGTTAACCTTGTACATTCTCACCCTAGCATTCTTTTCTCATTTGAGACTTTTCATTCATTTTAGCTTATAGTATACTCACCACGCTCTATTTTTACCTTTAATCTGTGTTATACTTAACCATGCTATCGATTCTACAATACAAGTATACATTTCAACATGTTAAACATTCTTACTTCTTACTTTAATGCAATCTCCACACATGTTCCTTTTGACACCTTTTCTATATGCTTGCAATCTTTCGTGGTGATATTCTCACGTGTGTATTTATGTTCGTTATCTAACTTGTTTTCACTAAATTTACAATATTCCCGAATTTACTAGCGAGCAGCACTCTTAGACATACTAATATTCCTTATTGTCTTTGTCACATCACTTCGTATCACTTCTTCAATCCTAAAGCACCCACTAACTTTAAATTGTGATAACATAAGAACCATAATGATTCAACGATACTTACCATTCCTTAAAATACCCGCTCACTGATTCTTAACATCTAACACATAACTTAATTCAAACATCTCTTCTTCACTACACATAATATAAGAATTATATATAAATACAAAATACATCTAATACTTTTTCATCATTACAGATACCTATCTGTATAACTCAACACTCTAGATATATACTTTAATGAGATACTTTGTCGTTTAATAGAAAGTATTATTATACTTAAAACTAAACATAACACTATTATATCTTTCAAAGTAATATCATAATCCTACCTTCCTATCCTATTCATAATTTCTCACATCAGCTATATATACCAATAATACCAACCTGTTAATATAATATAACATACTACTTTTGATCTATATCTATATCAGCTACTTCAGTGTCCAACACTCAGTAAATAATTCATAGAAGCTCCTATCTTTACCTATCAGCCTATACAAGATAAACTCATTCACAGGATTAATATATATATTATATGATATATATATATTACTTACTATACTTATATATATATATTATATATATTCTATATATTATTAATATTATATATTTAATATATATATATATATATATATAATAATATATATAATATAATAAATATCTATTAATATATATAATTTATTTAAAATTAATAATTTATATATATAATATATATATAAATAATATTAATATAATATAATTAATTAATATATATATATATATTTATATATTTATATACTATATATATAAAATATATATATTAAATGATATATATATATTTATATATATATAATATATTATATTAATATATATATTATAATATATAAAAATTATATATATTATATATATATATTATATATTATATCATATATATATATATATATATTATATATTATATATTAATATATATATATAATATATATTCTATAATATATATAATATATATATATATATTAAATATTATTATATTAATATAATGTCTTGTGCTTAAAAGTTAGGTTGTTACGTAAGTTTTAGCTGTTAAGGATTAACAATAGATTTTACAATAAATATTAGGTATAACGTTTTTTTTTTAATATTATTATTTATATATGGTGTTTATGCTATATTTATTTAAAATAATAAGTTTCTACTAGAATAAAGTTTTATTAGTTGGCCTTGAAAATTGATATTTTGTTTTCTTTTTTCACCTTTGTACTGCAGAAAAATTAAGTATTGTTACTAGTGATTAGTGAATACTCACAGAAATTGACTATTGTATCTATGTGGATGCTCGGCATAAGTGGCACATGTTGGCCGATGTGCACACTACGATTTTTTTCTGGGTCCCTGATGCCCGGCCCAACTCTGGCCATACTCCTGAGGTTATTTTGGATGTAACGAAAAGCGAAAAATTTAAGAACCCTACATTTTTTCGTGTGTTAATTTTATACATGACCACATAGGAGGAGGATCCGAACGAAGCGAACACCATAGTACTCGGGTCGGATCGTACAAGAGTAGAGATTCCACTTCAGGGTGTCCGGGAGAGGCAGCTAGGATTAAGATTTTTTTTTTTTTCTCGGCTTTAACAATTTTTTTCTTTTTGAAAAGTATATCGGCTTTCGTATTAAGAAAAATATCGAAATATGATATACAGTCGCCTAAGAAAATAATGGCCTAAGAATATTGATTAATTTCGAAGCCAAAAATATCATTATGCGATATATGATATTTTTGGCCACCCCTAAGGTTGTTGGCAAGTGGAAGTAATTCGTTAATTCCTGTGTGGTTTGAGGCTAGCTTTTTTTTTTTATTTTTTTTTATACCAGATCGGCATTCGTTGGATGAGAAATTTTATTAATCTATTAGAATTGCCTAGGGAAATGATTTTAAATAGCAAATAAACCTGGTTATACAATTAAATAAATAATACTTGTGTATTTGTTGTCGAGTTCTAACGACACTTATCACACACGCCGAGCGATTGTACTATTTTAAATATCGGTTTCAAAATAGTGTAGTGTTTTTGGAATTTTCTCACGCACAATTGAGGAGGATGATGGTTATCTGGGAGTCCTGACATTCTAGTTTTTACCATATATCGCGAGGTCATAGGAGCAGGACTACGGCAGAATACGGGAGTCGGTGGCGGGTGTTTGGTATATTAAATGACTCATGAGAAAGATTGCGGGAAGTCGGCGTAGTCAGATATTATTTAACTTATTCCTCTGCCAATCTAGCATGATACTTATTTATAATTGACCATATCTATTATATACAACGTATGTATTTGATCTAGTTAAAGATTCATCTTATGCATCTAGAATAACATATCTTTATATTCTGTACATAAATTTATCCTAATAAAATAGGAGTGACGAATAACTGAATTTCATGGGTAAGTAGTAGAAGAACTTGAGAGTGTTTAAGTGAGAACAAGCTGAGGTCCTACTTAACTCATATTACCGACTCATAAGTACAATAAAAATAAATTCACGTATTAAATCAAATATACGTAATATTTATATAATACTAATATATATACTATAATATATTATATTAATATATATTATATATATATATATATATTAATTACATAATATATATATTATTTTATACCTCTTCACTATATACAGATCCACACTACTGGATCTTCATTCAAGTGAGTCACTAATAATATTAACATATATATTTATATATATATTATCTAAAATATATACATATATATGCTTATCCACAGTATCACTAGCGGCCGGTCTCCTCTCAATAGATCACTCTAAGTGAATGGTATTTTTCTTACACAGATTTATTCTCTGCATATGTGTTTAGAGTGACAGTCTCATAGTAGTAGAAATATGTTGGAACAGTATTATTCCGGGACCAGGTTGCAGGATTGTGGAGATAATTTACGAGGCGGTTTTATGATTAAGGTTATGACATCTATATAATATAGTGTTGTAATTTGAATGGTGAACACATCTAGTTTGGTTTAGAAGGTTTAGATTAGATATGGTCTCCTTGGGTAAGATGAGTAAATTCCAGATTATACATAAAATCTTATTTATATTCAAGGATTGGAGTGGATTTCATTATAGTATGGAATTGTGGTTTTGTGTTTATATGGTTGTCCAGACTCTATAATTTTGTGCCATTTTTGATTTTACCTGTTTGCATGAATTATTCTTGCGTATAGTTTATGAATTTTTTGTTTGGAGAATAATGCTGGAGAAAGACAGAGGTTGTTTAAGCCTGTGATAAATGGGATTAGAAAGGGCGGTGTGACATGGTGCTGAGGTGTTTGTATTTTGGCATAGAATAAGTGTCTATCGTTTCTTAAGTATTTAGCTTGAGAGTAGTTATTCATTTTTCTTATGTTTCTTCTTGCAGATGTTGTTGAGGTGGTGTAGATTAGTGCATCCTGTTATAGATTCTATATATGATCTTCGTATTATGAGTTATTCTTTGTAAGTGGTTATTCTTAATTAATTTTCAGCTTATTGGTCCAGGTTAATGGGTGTCGTGTTGGTAAGAGCGTAGTATTACGTGATTTAGTATGGAATGAATTTAAGGTTTATAATGTTGAGTGGTAGAACAGGGTTAGTGGAGTTGGTAGTCGAGTTGACGGAGTATCGGTGAGACGTCGTTAAATTTTATGAATAGGGTGGAGTACGGAGTCGGAGTCTCTATAGATGTCCGTGAGTCGGAATGAAATAGCGTATAATTTTTCAATAAAGGAATGATGATCAGGACGTACAGGAGATCGGATACATACTCTCACTAGAAGGCTCGTAGTAAGTTGGAGTTCAGATAATTTTGTAGCATGACGGGAGAAGTCGGAGTCGGAGATATCGGAGTCAGTGAAGTCGGAGTAGTAAATAATTTTTGTAACAGTAACACCACAAGCCCTATGGTGGTGTAATAATCTTTTATTTTGTGATGACAGTGTAGCTTGGGCTATGGTTCTTAGATATAGTTATAGTTTTCCACCTGAGTTTTGCGAAATGCTTAAATAGGTTTTATAATATATGTATTTATTGTAAATATAAGTCAGAATGTGCAAGTGTATACGCTAAAGGCATTTTTTTAGGTGATTTATTTTAGTGGTATGGCGATGTTAATTATTATGTAGTATTATGGGGGTTGGTGTAGTATGACTCAGGATGATTTGTCCAAGATTCTGTATTTGTGATTAGTGTGATATATTTATAGTGGATTTGTTTTATAAGGAAGCGGTTTTCTTCATATTTAGTCGTCTCAGTCAAATAGTATTATGGAGAATTGGTTGATATGTATTCAGAGTAGTAAGCAGTGAGATTTGGTAGACTGTCTTATCTAATACGGAAACGACAGAAGTGATCAATCATAGTCGAAAAACGGAGTTCAATTATCAAAGGGGACCGCCCATTAAAAGGTCACTTCAAAAGTGACGCTATAAGCTCGAGAAAGGTCACCTTAATTTTAAAAGTTGCCTCTAGTTATTATCTTTTATATTCTTATTATCTGGGTTTTTCTGGTTGGTCGTTTCTTTGCTTTTGCTCACAATATAGGCGTTTCTATAGGCCCTTACGGCCCACGGTCGCCCGATAGCCTGATGATTCTAGAAATAGTTACATATCCGTGATATTTATGCCCTCGGGCGGGTAGAAAGGGCTCGATGTACGTAAATAAGTAGAGGTCATAATGTTATATTAGAGTAATAAGTCTGGAAGAGCTCGATCTTGGTGGGTATATCCATGATATTGAGGTAGAACGCCATATGGAAAGACTACTGAGATTCCTAATGCTACGCCAGGTATTTATTTAATAACTAACCCATGCATGACGAACAAAACAACCCAACCAACCTTAAATCGTTCAGGGGCTTTTTTTCTATGCAGGTGGTGCTATCTGTCCTTAGCTCTCGCATTTAAACTTCAGAACTCAAAGCACTTCGTATTATTATTTGGATGCTGGTCCTAGTCCTTAGTTTCTGAGGATGTATGAGGATGTCAGATGATGAGTTCGTATCACACTTTGGTGGTCATCTATACACGACAATTGGCTGCTTTAGTGCCGTTAAAAATGTTTAAGAGTATGATGTCCTTCAAATATTCTTTACGAAGTAGTTACTCGTTCAGCTCTCAGGAGCCCCCTAAAACGCGTAGGCACCACTAGGCAAACCTATCTAGTCTAACGGCCGGCGAACATGAGGTGAGCGCCTAAGGTACCTGAAGCGCAGGAGTCAACTGAATGCGCCCATAAAAACGAAAAAATAAACACTATACGCAGAAATATTAGTACCGTATAATATGGTATCGATTAGTATACAATAAAAGAAGACTCGCTCTGTAATCCTATTACCTTAACTATATACCTATTCAGCTACCACTATGCTCTTACCTAGTATCTAGTCATACAGATTTATTTGAATACTCTTTATCTCATACTCTTTACATTTCTTAGTTATATATCTTTAGGATAATCTCAATCAACATTATACTTTTACCGATATAGCACTAAGTAGGCTTATCGTGCAGCATCGAGAGTCTACTGGCGATATTAACTTTCCTATCTTATACTGACTTTAATTATATAGGTTTCCGTACCCTTAGATGAAAACACGGGGAGACTTGCGTTGATTGGGACGCTTGATGTTACACATAATCCATAAGCCATGATTTTGACCACTCTATAGGGTATGGCACGCGCATATTATTAAACTTGCTCTCTAACAAGCTCCCTCCTTATTATGTGAGTTTTCCTATTACCCTTCATCTTTGCTTATCATTTATTGGATCTTAGCATTTCTTTTCATAATCGCTAATATCAGCTATAGTTTGTTTAGATTCAGGGATTAGCGACTTATCTTATCTTCACTTTTTGTCATAGTCCTTATTAATGTAGGTGTTCGTACTTATATACAAGTATATAGGTTTGATGCTATACTCCTACTATTTAATATTTCACTACTCTTATTCATATTTAAATTGATATACTTTCTGCAAACTACTGCACTTCTAACTAACTATACAAAACAAAATACTATCATATATTAGCCGATGCTAGTATTCGATACTCACCTTCATTCTCTACAACTCCATATTACAATTTCTAGCTCTTACTCATCAATTCTGTACTCCTACAATATTACTTATATTACTATAGAAATATTGCATTCTTATCATCGTCATTAATATTATTTCTCAGTAAATTCTATTTATACTCTAGCTGATCCTGGTATGATATTTCAGGGTGGAGGTCGTCTGACTTAGTCGATAAATTAATTAATTCACTTTAATAAACTTCAACTTCTACTAATCACTCTATAATCCCTATCTATCCTATCTAAGGAACACCTTCTTATAAGCTTTCCTTATCAATATATTTCCGATATACAGTACAGTGGTTCTCGTACATATAATCGTACTCCTTACTTAGTTTGACTAGATTATTAATTAAACTATCTATTATATGTGACTCTTAACATAAATCAAGAAAAATGTCTATTGGAAAACCATCAACATAAACTAAACGAGTTAGCATAATGCGTAGCTATATCAAGGATAGTGTAGGAGTTCTCTGTTTAGACTGCGATAGATCTATTTTTATTCTACTACTTCAATCAAGTTACTTATATTAGTTTATAATATTTATATATATATTACCAGTATATTATTTATATATAACGTTTTCCCACCCCATATATCATCTAGCTCATTATCTATTGTATATAAAATGGAAGTATATAATAGATCTTAACTCTATATAATTAATCTTGGAGGGTAGCGCTCAGGTACTATTATCAACACTGAGTAACATTATTTGGATAGGGTCGAGTCACTAAGGCTAAAAGAAAGTGATTTTACATTATCTAATTTACGTGAATTTTATATTCTTGGCGTATGGTGGGAACTCGAATGTTATATACCTGCTCTGTTTTCTCACTAAACCACTTCTCCTGACAGTCTCTCATCAACCCCTCATTGAAGTTTCGGTTCACTTGCGCGTATTAGAACAGCGATGGTTTGCAAGAATTAAAGAATGACATTTTTATCAAGATCTCTTTATGAAGGATATACTAACGACTAAGGCAAATTTACAACCATTTCGTTTGGATTTAATGTGAAATGGTCAATAAATCATCTAGTACATATGATTTTATGACATTCACACGATTATGCCAACGATGGAATGTCGTAGATTCCTTCCATAACTGAATTACACTTTAATATTCCTTTGCAAATTTTTTCCTAATAGGGAAGTGACCGAAACGATGTTCAATGGGTAGAGCAGAGACCTGGATGAGTGTTAGTGGAACAAGCAGGGTTCTTAACCATCATTCCGCCTAGGCAATAAAAACATTCACGTAAATCATACGTACAAATATTATATATATATATATATAGAAATATTATTATATATAAATTATTATATATATATAATATATATATATATAAATATATATTATATATAAATATATATATTATATATTAATCCTAATATAATTATATATATTATAAATATATATTAAAATCATTATATTTAAAAATAAATATAATATAAAATAATATATAATATTATATAATTATATATATATAAATTCAATATAATAATATAATTAATAATATAAAATATATATAAATAATATTTATAATAAATATAAGATAATATATATATATAATAAAATATATATAATAATATATAATATATTATTATATATATATATAATAATAATAATTATAATAATATATATATAATATATAATATGTTAAAACGGCAAGGTACGATACTACGCAGGGAATTTTACACACACTCTAGCTACTATAATAGTTAGCATACCACTATATAACCTGTTCTATTTTAAAGGTATATATACGTATACCTAACTCTATTATATAGTAGCTAACTAATAAATATATATATATAGGGTGCTTGTGTCGCTGATATGAGTTTTGTGTTGAATTAAATTTCGCAACTATTCCAGACTCATTCTATAGTTAATGCTATAATGTACGTTGTGCCTAATAATCTCTTAATTATCACTATTTCTACTATACATAGTCATAATATATAATATTATAAATATATATAATATATAGTGTTTTAATTTTTCGTGTTTTTGCTGGGTCGTCTGTTCCTTGCCGCGTTCTAGCCCAACCAGGCGCCGCCCTCATGGTTGCGCCCAGGTATTTTGCCCTAGTTGCCTGCGGTTAAAGGGCCTCTGAAGGAACAAAAGAAAAGCAGCGGGGTGATCTATATTACACAATTTTAGATCTCTATCTATCCTTTTTAAGGAAAAGCCATGTAGTTGAGCACCAAGAAAATGTTAAGACTACTCCATGCAAATGACACGAACCGAAACCCAAATAAAAAGCAAACAGCTGGGGTGAATATTAAGTGAAATTCAACAAGACTCTCAAGAGAAACCAGACTTTTTTTGAAGCTTGCTTAAGCGAAGAGAAGTATGTAACTCATTGAGATAGGAGAAAAGAATCACCAAGAAATTATAAGGGACTAAATGGTTTACGGAATCCCGCAATCAGCATTCGAGAATTTATTAATCAATTTTCGATGCCCTAACCGCCAATCTCGCCTCCGCCTCCGCCCTCCGGCCTCCGCCCTCCGCAATAAGAGCCTGAATATGCGGAGTTAGGATTCATATATAAATGTCAATGCCTGTCCAGGACATATAAATAGTAGGAGAAACGGAGTGTCGCGACATCTCATGTTAGAAAGACTTATAGTAGGCACCTGGGAATCTGTTAATGAAGGTAAAATTAGAGGTGATCTGGGAAAAATCACTATTTGACAGAATAGAAGGAGAATCCCATTCATTAGACTAAGAGCCTTTAAAATAAGCTTACACAAAAATAACAAATGGAACAAAGGTAACCAAAGGGAAGAAAGTTTGGAGAGCAGCGACCCCTATTATAACATATCAAATACTTGATTATTAAGGGTCATCTCACAATGGCTTTCCCCATAGTTCATAAGAGCAGAAGTAAAGAATCTCGTTGTAGGATATATTACTGAGCAGTTTGATCTTATTTTCGGAATGAGATTTTGACATATGTGCGGCTTTCCAACACGGAGGTGGATAGAGAATATAACGAACAGAGCACAGTGCAACTCAGACCCACCCTTCCTAACAACACTGGAGTAAAATTCATCCCGGGTCGCTACTCCAAACGTTTCATATTTTCAGGAAGCTCATCATCCATCCATGTAATCCAGAGGTCTAGGCGTTGAGTAAGGAAAGTCAGATTAGCCCTTTTCATTTGGAAAAAGCCATGAATGAGATAAAGAGAGAAGGATATTTATCAGAAATTTTTAGAGATATGTTGCGCTGAGCCAAAATTATCAGTAGCTGAATAATCAAAGGTTCAGTACACTTTGGTTTCTGAAACGTTCCTTTGCTTATGATTATAACTCGAACAACTATTTTAGAAGCGCTAATAAATATAGTGCCGATGCAATAGCCGAGAATTTTTCCATTCCCTCTATATGCACTGTCTCTAGTCCCAAATGGCCCGTGAGAGCAAAAGCCAAATCGAACAACTGTGGATTTTTTGAAGGAGAACTGCAAATTATACGTAGAAAAGGACTGAAACCATGCTGCATTCCCATGGCCGATTACTGCTCGATATATTTATCGGAAGAAAGCAATACTTTCTTCAGAGTCAGAGTTCAAACATACCCCAGGAATAGTTAGCGACAAGCAATGCAAAGTTTCCAATCTGGCCGCAAAAATTTAACAAGGGAGATATATAAGGTCCATGGCGCCGTTGGGAAAGATGCCAGTAAAATTAAGATTTTATAAGACTGCGCCCAGATTTCACCAACAAGGAAAGCAAATGGGGTATTAATGAAATAGAATGGATAGTTTTGAGTTAGGTCAAGTGTACTAGAATGTTGAAGACAATCGGGAATATATGATGTACTGATCAATGATCGAACCTCCAAAATGCCGAATTATTTGCCCTTTCTCATTGGGATCAGTCCGAAAGAAGGACACAACCATCACGTGTTAAATTGAAACCACTCAAAGATTTAATACCTCATCATAAATATCCAATAATCTGAAAATAAATGAATAATATTAACTCAATGTTTTTTTTAGTAACTTGATATCAGATACATTGATACCAAAAACTGTTCATACCACTTTAGTGTTAGAAATAGAAAAATCCAAGATTTGGGCCAACCAATTAAGAAACACGAAGCGTTTGATGTGTGTGTTAATGCTAGATTGATAACATGTTGAGGATATTTTAATTTAGCAAAAGAGAAGAAAAGAAAATGTTTTTTATAAATTTCAATTGAAAAACAACCTTAAATTGCAGTGCCTCGTAATAAAATTCAAGAAAGATCAAGGTTACTGCTCCAAGGGGCCCCTCCCTAGTATAGCTAATGCTATGGGTGGGATTGTCCTCAAAAAATGAAACAGTACTGAGTGGAGTGTTGTAGTAATAGGAGTGGGATAGGTGAAAAGTAAAGGAAGTAAAAGAGAAGATCATTAAGAAAATTAAAAGAATGGGTGGAGTGGAAACAACCCTGTGGAACACATTATAATATATATATAATATATATAATAATTATTATATATATATAAATTATAATATTAATATATATAATTTTATTATCATATATATATATATATTATAATATATATATACCGTATGTATATAATATTAAATTATAATTATAATATATATATATATATATAAATTTAATATATAATATATATATATTTATATTATATATATTATAATAATATATATATATATATAAAATAATTATAAGTGAAACTAAATGAAGTTCCGGAAAGAAAATCAGTAAGAATAGATACAAAAAGATGAAAGCTTGAAAAAATTGTTGAAAATGGATGAAAAAAAAAATATTTTACCACTTTTTTTTTTTATTTTTTTTTTAATCTCAAACTAACGATACGGTACAAGAACCTAATAACAATTAGAACAAAGCGCATGAAAATGATGTATGGAAAAAGATTTTTTAGTATTTTTTTTTTTTTTTTGAATAAGGAACCCGTCGGGTTAACCCGCAAGAAAAGCAAAAAGTAGCTCGGGGGGTCCCTCTTCGGGGTCCTCCCTGGACACGGGGTTGAAAATACCTTCTATTCCCCTCCCGGGGAGGGTTCCCTCTCGGAACCCCGTCTTTGGTATTTTGGGGTGTCCCGCGGGGTTTCCTTCCGCCCCTCCCTAGGATGGGAAACGTCCCCCCCTCGTCCAACCGTCGTCGAGCCCCTAAAAATATTTAATACGCTGACTTCCAATATGGTTTTTAGGGTTTTTCTTTTCTACCTATCGTATTTGGAAGATATAAAAAAAAATAAAAAAAATTTTTTTTTTTTTTCATTTTCTCATTTGTCAGAATTTGCTTTCAAATTTCTTTGTGTTGCGTTTTTTTCTTGGTAACCGTCATCTTAGTTTCGAGATATCAGCGGGTACTCTTCTTTAGTTTGGCCTTTTTATATATATATATATATATAATAATATATATATATAATTATTTTAATATAATATATAATATTATATTATATATATATTAAATATATAATAATATATAATATATAATACGGTAATAATATTAATCAATTATATATAATATATATATATATATAAAATAAAATAATTATTAAAAATTTTTAAAATTAATAATAATTATAAACTATAATTATATAATTATAAATATATATATATATAAAATTTATATATATATTATATAATAGAATTAAATCATTATAATATATATATATATATATATTATTATATATATAATTATATAAAATAAAATTAATTATATAAATATATAATATATTAATATAACGTATATTTAATATATATATATAATTATATATTAATATATTATTATATTTATAAATATATAATTATAATAATAATATTATTATAATATATATATATTATAATTAAATTAATTAATATAATATATAAATATATAATTAAATATATAATATATATATATTATAATATTATATATATATATATATTATAATATTATATTATAAATATAATATATATATATTAAATAGTAGATTAAGATTTGTGAAATTTAATAATTTTAAGTTTTTTGACCGTTGACTAAGTAATTGCTTATTTATTCTAAGTGACAAAAAACACCCTATTGGGCAATACAACGTTATAATTAATCTGTCCTTTTATTTATTTCATGAAAAATTTCCGCATGAGTTTAGTTATTTTCCTTTTAAATGTGCATACAATTGATAAGAGTTAATGAATGTGACATCTAGTAAAAGATGGTTTTGGCCAAATAATTGATGATTCCAACCAATATAAACAATTAATTTATGTTATTGTTCGAAAAATGGAATTAAAAAATGAGGCAATTGGCTTTTGTTTAATAACATAAATAAGGGAAAAGCTTGGGGGGGGCCGCACCAAGACGGGTGAAAGGAAGTCTTTAGGCAAGTTCCTCGAAAGCTTTTAAAAAAATAATAATTGGCTTCTTTTTTTAATCTTGGTTTCGTTTAAGTACTTAGTCAACGATTAGTTGTCACAGCACCTTTTGTCAGGTTGTCAATCGAAAATTCACGACTCACTCAATGGGAGGACTTTTCATTTTCACAAAAATCAAGCTGAATAGTTTGTAATGGGGGTTTCGCGAAAAGGGTTAATCCTATCAGATTCGATATCCCAGGAAAAAAGGGAAGAATTTTTATTTAATATATAATACCCAATCAAAACAGGTTGGGGTTTTGCCCATGTCCCCTTTTGTAATATTAAGAATGGTTGTTTTTTTTCGAATTCAATCAATCGATATTAAAACAAAAACTTATTACCATAAAAATAATAAAAAAAAATTATTTCCAATTCCTTTTTGGTTAATATTAATCTATCTATCTATCTATCTATTCTAATTTTTGAAAATCTTTTTCCTAATCTAATTCCTATAATATATAAAATTATATATATAATATAATATAATATATATTATATATATCATATATATATATTACTATATATATAATTAAAATAATAAAATATATATATATATACATATAATATTATCTAATTATCATAATAATATTATAATATATAAAAATTTATAAAAATCTATATATATTTATATAATAATATATATATATATATATATATAATAAATATATATTGTAATATATAAATATATCTATATATATATTAAGTATTATATATATATATTATATATATATATATATTAAATATATCTATATAAATATATATATAATATATATATATAATAATATATATATATAATTATATAAATATATAATATAATAAAAATTATATATATATATATATATATATATATATATATATATATATATATATATATATATATATATATATATTATATATAATATATTTTTTTTTTATAATAAATATATATATATATATATAATATATTATATATTATATATATATATATATATATAATATATATTATATATAAAGCTAGGTAAATAATTACTACTTTTTTTTTAACTAGCAAATCCATAGGCTAATGCATGGTAGGTCAGCGTACATGCATTGATGATTCATCTGATGTGGATTTTAAAATAACTTCCACTCATCCTTCCTGAAAGAGGTGTGAACTCATTCATTTTATTCCGAAAAGAAGGAGAATCAAATAAACCTTCCAATTAGAGTTCTCTTGATTTAACATGTTATTTCCGATGATTTTTAAATTTGTTTTAAACAAAAGATTTAAAAACCTTTTAATTATTCTAATCTAATCTTAGATTGATAATTAATATGTCTTCTATTAAGAAAGCTTAGCTGACGATTTTTTTTACCATGTCTCTTGTTCCTCTGCACTTTGTATTTCGATGAATCTTTTGTTGTAGAGTGTGATATATCGAAATCTTTGGATAGAATGTATCACAAACTTCAACATCTAAACCCCCAATTTTTCTGTTTCTACCCATTTCCCTGTAATCTTCTCTCCCATTACTTTCCGGTCGCCTTTCAAATCTTTTA
>JABUQX010000064.1:50000-55000 GCA_015478945.1 Trachelipus rathkii
ATATTTGGTAAAATACCCCTGATGTATTTTCACCATGCTGGGTTCGATCCTGACCCTAGCAGTATGAGGCGTGAATGTGTTTTGACGCACTTACGCTGACGACGAGAATGGTGAAGAATGACATCAGGGGGTATTTACAAAAACAAATTTGATTGCAGGGTATTTGCATTCACTTACTACATAAAACCCGGTCTTGGTATTATTATTCACCATGCGCGGCACTCTGTTTGGCCCTACGTTCGAGGGCGAGCGGGATGAATACGTAGTAATGCTCTGCTTGAACAGTAGAAGTATCTCGGTTTCTCTTTGTCTCGTCGTAGCGTAGTAGGTCAAACACTTGCACGCTCATCTGCTAGGTCCAGGATTCGTATCAGCATGGGGAAAATACATCAGGGGGTATTTATAAATACAAATTGATTGGCAGGGTATTGCCATTTCACGTTATAATAATAACCCTCGTCTGTAATTATTATTCACCATGCGTGGCACCCTGTTTGGCCCTACGTTCGAGTGCGCGGCGGGAAGAAGACGTAGTAAATGCTCTGCTTGGACAGTAGAAGTATTCTCGGATTCTTCTTTTTTTCTCGTCGTAGCGTAGTGGTTAAACACTTGCACGCTCATCTGCTATGGTCCAGGATCGAATCCCAGCATGGTGAAAAATACATCAGGTGGGTTTACAAATACATAATTTGATTGCAAGGGTAATTCGCGATTTCACTTATCATATATATATATAGATATATATATATATATTATATATATATATATATATTATATATACTATATATATATATATATCATATATATATATATATATATATATATTCTTTCTTTCTTTTCTTTATCTTCCTCTCTTTCCCAAGAATGGAGTAAGGTGCGTAACGAGCATCCGGAAAAGAAAAGCATGTAAGAACAACATACATAGAGTCGAAAAGAACCCAGCCTTACGCCCCTCAGTAACCGATTAATTAGTGAGATCATGCCGCAGTCGAAAATCCCCCTAGAAGCTTGCATGGACAGAGCGATGGCCCTCATAGTGGTAGATCCGGTCAAATGTAAGGGGGTTCATCCCTTGGCCCAGGTGGGCCACAACCATAACCCCCTCACAATCCCCCGCAATTCACTCCTTTATACACGCTTTCTTCTCGCCTCTACCGAACTCACATTTCTCCTTCAAACATTCGTTTACTTAATCTCAATCCACTTTTTCTTCAGTCTCCCAGCGGGTCGATTCCCAACACATACTCGCCTACTATACATCCGTTTAACCAACCGCTATCAGTTCATCCTCCATATGACCAAACATCTAACATACTTCAGAATTATTCTCTCATTTAACCCTTTCTTCTACAACCACACAGCTCCTAATACGTTCATGTCCTCCCTTTTTTCAATTCTTCTGTCACACCTTAGCACACCCCTAAGATTGTGCCATCTGAACACATTGAACTTTAGATCTAACTTCTTATTTCAGACGCAAGTCTCCTATATACAATAACAATGTAACAACATATCCCCATGTAAGACCTAGCACACTCAAAGACTGTAGTCCTTTAGACATTCAACCAACGATTTAAATTGCACCAGCCCTTCCTGCCATCAACTTTCCTACTACACTCTGTCTCAGCCGTTCCCTTCTCATCCAACATTATACCCTAAATATTTAAACTCAGACACTTGTTCCAGCTGCTCACCATGCTCACATAACTTCACACTGAGGAGTCCTCACTCACAACCATCAACGCTTTACTGCTTATCACGTTTACTCTTTAGCCCCTCTTTACACCACCCTGCGAAAATTCTTCTACAATCGTCGTCAAACTCTCTTCAATTCGCCACACAGAACCAAAGCATCCGCATTATAATATGTAGGGCACCCTCCACTCATCTCCATTCTCTATCATTCTACCACTAACACCATTTCCTGCCATCCCACCTCGAATTCTTTCATAACCCTCCATATACAAATTAATTAACCAAGGAGACATAACACAACTGTCTACTCCGTATTAATCCCAAACCAATCACCATTGACACCATTTATTCTTACTACAAGCTTCACTATCGTCATACATACTTGTTGATTCCATTCAGAAGCCTAGACCACACTATATTATCACTAACACCTGCCATAAAACCTTCCCCTATTAACTCTATCGCATACGCTGTTGCAATCCATAAACCTAAATATAATTTATTCCTTCTTTCCCCTCATTTCTCTCAATCATTTGTTTCAAGGTAAAGATTTTGATCCACACATCTCTACCACTCCTTAACGCCACCTTGTTCTTCACACAATCGTCCTTAGTCATTGACCACCTCTTTGACCTAAAATACCTAGCATATACCCTTCCCTACAATACTCAATAAACTTATTTCCCTATAATCTTCTTACAGTGTTCAAACTTTTCTCCTTACCCTTAATACTAAGGGTACTCTTACCGCTCTCCTCCAATCCCTTGGGAAACTATACCCTGTATAAACGCTTAATTACACAACTTTCCAAATCAATCAATCACCATCATCGCCTCCGTTCTGACATTTCGACTAGTAATTTCATTATACCTGAGAATCTTACCAATTCTTTCACTTTTCACTCTTAGCCATTACCTCCTCCTTACTAATATGACCTCATCCCCCAAAATACCTTTTCCTTCTTGCACCATCAAGACCCACACACAGTCCACTATACTACTATATATATATATATTATGTATATATATATATATATATATATATTATTATATATTATATATATAATAAGATATATATATATATATAATGTATTTTAAAATTATATACTATATATATATATATAATAATATAAAAATATATATATATAGATATTATATATAATAATTATAATATATATATATATATATATGTATATATATATATTATTAATATATATATAATATATATATTATAATATATATATATTATATAAATATATAATATATATATATAATTATATATATATAATTATATTATATATATATACTGTAATATATATATAATATAATATATATATATATATTAGTATATATATTATATATATATACTATATATATATATATATATATATATATAATATATATATATTATTATATATAAATATAATAAATATATAATATATATATTAAATATATATATATTATTATTTAATATATATAATATATATATATATATATATATAGTATATAATATATATATATATATATTAATATATTAATATAATAGTATATATATCGGATCATGAATAATTTTATACGGTCAAATATAGCGCGGGAATTTTGCATGAAAGAAAATAGAAAAGGAAAAATTTATTAAAAAAAAATAGACAAAAACTTTCAGAAAATAGAGCTTCACCAAAAGATATAATATAATATATATATAATTATATATATATATCTATATATATATTATATATATATATATATATATATATATATATATATTATATATATATATATATATATATAATATATATATATTTATATATATATAGTATATATATATATGATTATATTATATATATATATATATATATTTAAAACAAATATTTTTACAATAATAAAAGTAACAAACGTCAGTACTCGCTGTTATTATATAATTATATAGCCATGTCATGTTTGTGAATACAAGAGAAAAATTATCAAAGGTAATTCAACTTTATTTCATCGTTAAGGATAAGTCACCTAAAACGCATTCAAAGTAGGTTACGAACCTAGGTTTTTTTTTTCTCTCAAGATAAATTGACATAGTACGAATCCAGCATTATGACGATGTGTGCGCACGATATTTTTTTATTCCTAAATTTCAACTGTTCCCATTACAACTCGCGATCGTTTGAATATGGGCATGCGTGTGGGGTCAGCAATTTTTTTAGAATGGTTGACAGTTTGATGAATAAAATTAAACCTTCAATGTTGTTCAAACTTTTGGTAAGATTTCGAACAATTCACTCATTGATCGCCTACCGGTTTTACTTTTGGCTTTAATACAATTTTAGAAGCATTCTTCAGTTTTCGGTTAGGAACATGCATATAAGAAAAACTTCTTTCGTTCTCGACACCCCCCCCCTAAAATTATCATTATCTGGGAGTCTACGGCCAGTAGTAGTTTTTTTTTTCGATAAGTAGGTTCATCGACCTCACTGTCGCTGGTTTGCCCAACACCTACCATTGGTTGCTATCTCCTTTAGAATTGACGCTGACAACATCTGAAAAAGCCCGAATTTTATTTTCTTTGCGAATAGTGAATTTTCAGTTAACATGAGAACATAACTAACCTAAACTATCAAGCTTAGCTTAACTGAACCTAACCTAACCTAACCTAACATATCCTAACCTAACTTTACCTAACCTATACTAAACCTAACGTCACTAACTAACCTAACCTAACGAAACCTAACCTTCTTTGTTCAAGCCTTTTATATATATATATATATCTAGTATAATATCTATATATATATATATATATATATAATATATTATATATATATATATATATATATAATATATATATATAGTATATATATATATATATAATATAATATAATATTACAACGACCTGTCTCAGTAAAAAGATTATATTTTACGCAGAGACACTAGAAAGTTTTTAATTCTCTTTGACAAAAGTGATAGAAGTAGTCATATTCTGGCTTTCCACGAATAAACAAAAAAGCAAATAACTTTTTTGAAAGATAAATTTATGCCTTGAAGCATGTGTTTGTTTCTCACGGAATTCTTAACTCTGCTTCTTTTTTTCGAACAAACCCAATAAAATGAATTATTCAGGCGCAACCGTTTCATTCCAGTGCCCTTTTGCAGTTTATAACTTATGGAATTATTTCACATATTTTTGGCAAAAAATGAACCAGCATCAATTTAATTTTTAGCAAAGTTTCATTTAAAGAAAAGCAAAGTCAACTTCAATCTCTAAAATACCATATTAGTAAGAGAAACTAATTTAATTATCGTACATACAAAGAAACGAAT
>JABUQX010000064.1:62500-70000 GCA_015478945.1 Trachelipus rathkii
AATTTATGAATAGAAATACAGCTGAACGATATAGCTATTATCATTAAGTGATGAATACAAGCATCCAATAATAGAATGTAATTACAGTGACATAATGAAATTACACTCAGCTAATTTTCTTCTTTGTGTTGAAAATATAATCATATTTTACTCATTGTTGAAGAAAGATTGGTAGAATTATATAAGTTATTCTATTGAGGAAGAGGTAAGAATATTTCTATTATTTTATATGTTTATAAATGCAAAACCTTTCGTTTTTTAAGACAATATATTCATCTGTAATTTAAATATAGTAGATGGCACATTTTTTGATTGACACATTCTCTTCTTTTGCATTATTAAAGATATATCACTTTCCCTTATAAATTTGAGCAAAGTGAATTAATTTATGAGGCGCTAAATACTTTGAATTTGCTTGTAGTCAGCTAAACTGATTAATGGTCCGATGATATATTACACTGCTTTATAAAATTAGTCAGACTTATAAGAAGGGACAAGATTTATTTAAATAATGTATCTATTCTTCCAAAACAATGTATTAAATTAGCTTGCTCAACCAAATTAACTACAACGTTCGGGAAGATCAGTAGAAATCTAAACTAATTTGTTATTAAATACTATACCAGTAAACATTAGCATTCTCAAAAACGCTTTGTTTGCAGTCATAATATTTGGAGTTCACATTTGCTTGACAATGTTTTCGGCTGAATATACAAAAACTCATATAGAAGAAGCTTCGTGATATAAATGTTGCTTAACGAACAGATAAAGACTTTTATTCAGAGAGACTTTTTTTATAGTACCTCATGCAACTTTTATTCAGCCGAAAACATTTTCAAGCCAGAATTTGATTATCATCAATAGTATTTATTAGCTTTCTTCAAACATCGAGCTTGTTTTTAGGGGAAACATTCGACTTTTTTAGAATTGAACTCATTCATCAAGAATCATAAACAGAGATTAGAAAAAATCAAAATCTTCAATTCCTGAAAGGATCAAGCTATTATATAGATATTACATTTTATATTATATAAGGAAAGTAAATATATAAATTATCATATAATATATGTATAATTTTAGCTATATATTTATATATAATATTTATAGCTATATATTATATATATATATATATATATATATTATTATATATATATATATTTTAATATAATATATATTATATAATATATATATATATATTAGTATCTATATATATATATATATATATATAGAATATTATATATATTTATTAGTATTAGATAGATATTACATTACTATATATATATACATATGACTATGTATCTAATATAGTTCTGTACTTTTCCTTCTTATTATATATATAATATATAATTAGTCACTATGAGCCGTTTTATAGTACAATCACTTACCTCTCTTATTTTGAGTTAAATTAGATATTATTGATAAGTATACATATACCTATTCACTCAATCAACTATTGCAATTAATTATATATTATATATATATTAAATATATTATATATATATAATATTAATATTATAATATATATATATTATTAATAATATAGTATATATATATATATATATATATATTAATTATTTGCTATAATATTATATATATAATTAGGAAGGATAGCTTAGTTAAAAGTAGATGCATTAAAAACAGTTAAATAAAGATCATAAATACTGTTTACATTTAAAAAGTGAGAAATTTATCTACACTGAATATCTCATTGCCAAAATTAAATAATATAAATCACAAATTAATTTATACAATTATACTCGAAATAGTCTTTATTGTCTATCTAATATATTGGGTAATAAGTAATAAACCAATCGTAAGCAAAATATATCCAAGTCAATATGTGAGATAGCTTAATAATATATTTAAATGAATGTATGTAAAAAGTTAATGAGATGAAAAAGTTCATCATAGGAACTGGATAATTTTAAAATTCGAACAAAGACGTTAATTAACACCCCGTAACTCGTTCGACAAAAACGTATGATATCGAGCTTTAGTCATATTCATCTTGTGACGGATTGATGACCTTTTTATCGCTCAATTAAATTTTAGTAATATTTAACCACCCAGAATTCATTGATAAATAGACAAGGAGGTAGGAGAAATTTTAGGTATTTTACACTATAATATGTCAATTTAAGCTTCGTTAAGACCTATTATCATAGACCTACAGTATATAAAAAATCTAATTTATAAAGATCACTGAGTATAGTATTGTTGAGCACAGTATCTAGTAGATGAAGAAAGATTATTTCGATCACTTATCGGAGAAGTGTGCATAGGTGAATTGTTTTTTTTCGAATATATTTCAATCGAATTAGTAGAAGAGCATAGCGATATATACTACGTTTAATTAATCATTAAGATAATAATGTCTCCAATATATTTATAAATATGAGCAAAGGTTTCTAATTCATTGGATGGAGTTTACGAGATGCTTTCTTTATCTCATAATTGCATAATTTTTGTGTGAAATATTTATAATTTCATCCAGATTTCAGGTTTGTGTGATTCAGGGTGTTTTTCTATTATTCTAAAATGAAACTTGGATTGATTGATTGTAGTGGAATAAAGTCAAATTATATAGTATATGAAAAATTAACAGGAATGTTTATGAGACAGATATCGTGGAACTTGAAAGTATGAATAGATTTCCAATTTGTTACGAATTTAGCTCAAGTTCCCAAAGAAAATAACACATTAGTAACTCAAGAGAGGAACTCAACTCCTTTGCAAAAGAAGTAATATTAATCCTGGATCATGAGGTCACTGAATGTAAAGAAGTATACAATGAGTATATATGTGATGGAGAAACATAGAGTAAATCACTTATGGTAAGTCTTGTTATGTTATTTGTAGTAGCGATGAGACCATTTTACTAATAGAAATAATGTCCAGTGAGGTATAACTTAAGAGACAGAGAACGAGAATATAAGGTTTGAGAACTCTTAATTATCAATTTATCAAATAAAACGGCATAGAACGAACAGTAGACAGGCGCATTGTTGCTTTGGAATAATTTCTAAGTTGATATAATGAATCAGACTATTGCAGAAATATCATAAACCAATAAATAGTATACAGCTAAACGACTGGGAAAGTGCATACTAATCACTACTTATAGATACCCAAACGAATTACAAAGAGATAGAAACTAATACATCTGTTATTGAGAGGGGGTATTACTACCTTACCTACTATACGAGCGTGAGAGGAGTAGTTACAAGGGGACGGAATACATGTGACAATTTATATATAAATTATACTATTACTATTATTATTATATATACACACTACTATATATATATATATTCTATATAATATATATATATTTTCATATATAATTAATATATATATATATATATATATATATATAATATGATATTTATATATATAGGCGAAGTGGGTGTAAAAATTTTACGGAGAGAGTTAGGAAATTAAAATCACAGCATAGACTCTAAATAAAATATATTGAAGCATACAAAATATATATTAACATTATTTATTTAGATTATTTTATTTTCGAAAGGGTTTCTATAGACCTACCAAATACTCTATTCCCACCAATCACCTACGCTCATATTATATATATATCAATTAATATTAATATATATTATAGTTTATATATTAATATTATATATATTAAAGTATAATATATATTATATAAATTATAATAACTATATAATATATATATTAATAATATATTAATATAATATATAATATAATAATTATTACTAAAATATATATATATATTATATATATGTATTTAGTAGATAGGTGATATTAGTGGTATGCTGTGAGTGTTATATCGCTGTGATTATTAGTGAGATGAAAAAATGACTTTATGAATATTTAATTTAGTGGTCCCCTTCAATCATATTTCCTTATATATAATATTTTTAATATATATTATATACTATATATTATATATAATATATACTATATATATATATATATATTAATTATATATATTATATAAATATATATATATATATTGTCTGTGTGTGTGTGTGTGTGTGTTTGTTGTAATTTTTTTTTCGAGGGATCGACCCAAACCTTTCCCCCAATCTACGCCATATATATATACTATATATATATATATATTATTATATATATATATTATATATATAATAATTTAAATATAATATATTATATAATAATATATATATATATATAATAATATATAATATATATAATATATATATATATCTACTACTATATTATAATTCTATATATATATATATAATTATAATATATATATATAAATATATAATATATATATTATATAATTATAATATATATGTCTGTGTGTGTGTGTGTGTTTGTGTGTGAGTGTGTGTGAGTGTGTGTGTATGTGTGTGTATGTATGTGTGTGTGCGTATGATTGTATAAACGCATGAAACAATATGTCAAGTTAATCAGAGTTTTATTTTAATCTGTATATTTCTTATTTACATTTGTTCGTTCATTGCTTTTATTTATTTCCTTGTTGATAATTTGTTATTACTTCACACAACTGCTTTGTTTGTATTTCATTAACATTATCTTCATCAACATTATCATTACCATTGCCATTATGATCATCATCATCACCTTCAATGTCATCATCATCCATCAATCAAATTCATTATCATTATTATATTAATTATTAGTAGTGCCGGTCTACTACTATTAATCTATACATTATTACATTTATTATTACTATTTACTATTATTATTATTAACTATTAATTATTAATATATTATTAAATATATTATATTAAATAAATATAAAGAATAAATTTCATATTTTAATAATGTTCATTTTTATTAGCCTTTTTATTATTATTATTTTATTATTATTATTATTATTATTATGTATCTTCCGTGTCTATTATCATTTAATTTAAATAAGTTAAATATTTTAAAGGGCATGTGCAAGCTTTAAAGAGGGATCTAATACACGTATATTATATCTGCTTTGATTTTAATAGTTGAAATTTCTTTCGCGTTAATCGGCGGAAAAATGCTTGCTCTGTAATTCTATGAGAACTTTTCATGGCCAAAATAATAATAATAATAATAATAATAATATAATAAATAGAAAAATTATAATATACATAAAATACATACTTTATAATCATATTACTTAAAATTATTATATAGCGTACTTAATAATATTATAATAAATATATAATAATAAAAATAATATAAATAATAAAAATAATATAAATAAAAAAAAATTACATAATAAAAATAATAATAATACATAATAATAATAATAATAATAACAATAAATAAAAATAATAATAATATATCAAAAATAAAATAATATATAAAATAATAAACACCTTACGAACAAAATACTGAATACTATTAAATATTAATAAATAACTACTAAAATTATATAATACACAATAATAATAATAATAATTTGGAAGAGGTAGAAAACATTTCCATGCACACTTCAGCTTTTATTATGCTGAAAAAAATTCGGCAATTAAAACTTCGGGAGTTTCCCCGAGAATATGGAAACAGATTACACAAAGATCTATGAAATGTATTTACTATTTAACATTTTACTTTTAAAGGGTGTATTAATATTGAAGTTATATTGCAATTAAGTCATTTCGATATTAAATTAATTATTATATATAAAAAATATATATATTATCAAGCACGTGGTCAGGAGTCGTAAAGGTTTCTCCTCATTTGACTTCATCGTAGATCTGAAATAATTTTCTTACTAGTCAGAAGAGAAACATTTATAAGCATATTAATTACAATTTCAAATTTATTCTTTTATATTTCTCAATACGTTGATCTCAATAATTTCATTTTAAATCTTGAGATAAAGAATTAAAACTTGCTTATCAATTTAGCGTTTATGATACAGAAGTATAGTCTTCTCTAAGATTTAAACCTTTAGTAAAAGAGAGTAGTAGTAGTAGCAGTAGTAGTAGTAGTACGTAGCTTTCATATGTTTGTGAATGTTCTTTTCATGTACTTTTCTATCTTCTAGTTTCTTTTTCCTTTATATCGCCTAAACCTATGTTATTAGATTCAATGTATTTATTAATGTATTAATTAATTTAAAAATTAGTAATGTAGTACTGTAGCTTAAAGTATGTTATTAAACATGCAGATAGATCGGAATAAGTATTAGAGGTTAAGTAGTGGTCGTCGTTAGATTAGTAGTAGTCAGGAGTAGTAAGGATAGGCTAGTAGCAGAATTTCGACAATTTATATCGATTTAATGGTTACATTGTTTACAAAGTGATAGATGAAGAGAGATAAGTAAGGCAAGAAATTATAACGTGATCTTTTATTTCCTATTTTTTTTATCCAGAATTTTATTTACACAGAACCAAAATTTGAAATTTTAAAAATTTTTATTATTTTAAAATTTATTATTAAATATATTACTATGAATACCAGTTTTCCCAATACTAGGAAAATAACTTTTTTTCCCCCATTACAGAATCAAATATACTAAAATCATATTTGTCAACAAGAGTGTTTTGTAAAATATAATTAACATTGAGTCACCAAATATATTAGACACTCCCTAAACTCGGAAGTAGCATTTTATCCATTTAACTAATGAGGATTTCCTACTTGTGTGGATGGAATAGACTTTGGATATCTCTAGATGGGTGGATATTGAGGAAAGGAATTCACCAATCATTTTTATAAAATTAAGGTCTTTTCCACGTAATGGAAGTTTAAAGGGGCAACAAACTCGGAAACTTTATGTAATCAAGATGCATATCTTCTTATTTTTACATTGGATAATGGGAAATTCTATTCCTCCTCCTCTTTACACTCATTCCTAATTATCTCTAACTTCACGACTTGATGCTTCTCCTAACTTACTAACACAACTGCATATACTACTACTACTACTCACTATATTCTACTACTACTATACTATTAATTATAATATTAACTCTAATCTAAGTGAAAGTCCATAATAATATAATAATATATATATTATAAAAATAATAACAATTAATACTAATAAATCATATATAAAATTAATAATATAATAAAAAATAAAATAATAATATATTGATAATAATATAATAAAAAATATAATATAAATAAAAACATTTAATATAAATAATATATATAATATATATATAATAATATAATAATATATATATAATTATGATAATAAAATAATAATAAAAATATATATAAATATAACTATAGCATAAATAATATATAAAATATAATAAAATAAATAAATAAATAATATATATAATAAATAATAAATATTTAATAGTAAATAATAATAATAATGATGAATAATAATTTTTAAATAATAATTATATATAATAATATAATAATAATGAAATTAATAATAAATAATAAAATATATAATAATAATAATAATAATAAATATATAATAATACTAATAATAAAATAAAATAATATAATAAATAATAATAATCATACTGAGTAAATATTAAGGTATTTTAAATATAAATGTGATAGTTTGAGAAAATTTGTAACTTG